>VXBA01002618.1:413377-461526 GCA_013399895.1 Serilophus lunatus | reverse complement strand
GTTACCGATGGAGATCTCCTGAGCGAAGGCTAGAGAGATGAGGAGCAGCGGCAGCCCCACGGCGATGCAGGTGACGATCTTGTCCAGCGCCAGCTCCAGCCGCAGCCCCTTGTAGCGCGTCTCGGGCGGCTCCTTGAGCAGGAAGTCGGAGAACACGTACTCGGTGGCGATGTGCGCGATGGCCATGNCCGGGCCGGCCCAGCGTGCGGGGCTCCGCTCGGCTCCGCCCGGCGCGGCTCGGCAGCGCCCCCGCAGCCCGGCCCGGCCCCGCCCGGCCATGGGGGGCGGGGGGTGCTATGCCCGGCCGGGTTGGGCTGCCCCTCATGGCGGGAACTGTGGTCGTGTGTGCGCGGAGCAAGAGCTCTGGACCGTGCCAGGCACCCTGGGGCGTCCCCAGGGGTCACAGATTCACAGAATGCGTTGGGTTGGAAGGGACCTTGCGGGTCATCTAGTTCCAACCCCCTGCCGTGGACTGGGACATCTGCTAAATCGTGTTGCCCACAGCTCTGTCCAGGCTGGCCTTGAACACTTGCAGGGATGGAGCATCCACAACTTCTCTTGGCAACTTGTGCGAGTGCCTCACCACCCTTGTAGTAAAGAATTTCTTCCTAATAGCTGATAGAAGCATTCAGTTTAAAACCATTCCCCCTTGTCCTACCACTGCATATCCTTGTAAACAGTCACTCTCCTCCTTTTTTTTAGAAGCCCCCTTTAGGTGCTAGAAGGCCGTAGTGAGGTCTCCCCAGAGCCTTCTCTTCTCTGGGCTGAGCAATCCTGACTTTCATAGTCTGTCTTCTAGGAGGGGTGCTCCAGCCTCTACTCAGATCATCTTTATGGCCTCTCATGGATGTTTTCAGACATGTCCATGCCTTTCTTATGTTAGGAACCCCAGAGCAGGATGCAGCACTCCAGGTGGGATCTCATGAGAGCAGAGTAGGGGCAGCGTATCGCCTGCCTTGCCCTCCTGGCCACCCTGCTTTTATTGCAGCCCAGGATGCAGTTGACTTTCTGGGCTGCGAGTGCATGCTGTTGGCTCACGTCCCGCTTTTCATCCACAAGAACCTCCAATGAGGAGACTCACTCAATGAGGGCTGCTGTCAGTGAGCTCTTCTTCCAGTCTGTACTCATGTCTGTGTTCACCTTCACCCAGGGGCAGCATTTGAATGGAGACTTCTGTGTCACAGTTTGTGCCCATTGGCTCAGGCTCTCTCACAAGGCATTGCCAAGAAGAACCTGGCTCGGTCCATGCTATGCTCCCACTGTTTGCATGCTCTGTGAAGACCCACTAAGCCACTTTCTCCAGGCTGATGAGCCCCAGCTGTCTCAGCAGCTCCCCAGTCTGATGGATGCTCCAAGTCCCTAATGTACCACCATATGCTGTGAAGTTTTCCCAACTGTTTGATCATCACTTCTAAGGTCACTTCTGGGAGGGAGTCAGTGGGGTGTCTTTACCTTTAATAATTCTTAATTATTTCCCCCCCCCTTGTTTTTTTCTCGTTGTTTTCTGTAAGCTTGGAGCATCCTCAGCCCGCTTAGCCCAGGAGTCACAGAGGTAGCTGTCTGCTCCATGAAGAGCTATCTCCTGTGCTGTGCTTTCATGCAACACTCTCCCAGCTCATTGCTTCCACCACAAAGGACAAATTGTTCCCTTCTCCACTCAACTCCCCCTTTATAAAACCACTATTCTATCTGCTTTCAATTGTCCTTGCTATTTTTTCCGAGATATAATCCAAGGAAATCATTCCTCATATGGAACTTGTTATACAACACTGATTCCCTTTTTTGTTCTTTCTGGGCTGGTCTTGTGCTGCTATGTCTTCTGCTGGATGGGGCATTCAAGATGCAGGTGCCCCAGATGTTTATATAATGGTGCTAGGTGGTTTTCTGGTTCTTAATTCCTACTGATTTCTAATACTGAATTGCCCTTCTGGCCACTAAAAAGCAGTAGAGCTAATTTTATCATTAAACTTTACAAATAATCTCCCATTTTTGAAATGCTTAAACAGTATGATGCACATAAGGTTAGGATTGCTTTTTGCCACAAGTACTACTGTAAATGTATCTGTACTAAATTTTGTCACTCATTTTTCATGCTACATGTACTTAAGATTGCCCCTCAACTTGGCCACCCTTTTTCAAAACAATTACAGAAAATAGTGAAGAGCAAGGATACCCTTGTAGCACCTCATGAGTAACTTTCAACATGAAATATTATCACTTTTCACTGTCTCTTAAACAGTTATTTAACCTCCATGGGCTCTTCATCTCATCCCATGGTGATTTCATTTCCTTAAGAAGCTTTAAAGACCTTCTCAAACTTCTTATGGAAATAAAAGCAGGTTATATTAATCCAAGTATCTTATCTGTGCATTCAGTCCTTCAAAAAAAAGTTTAAATTATTCCATGTTGTTTTATTCCTTTGGCCACTTTTCTTTCTGTTTGATTGGTTGAGATTTTCGGTTTAGGATTTTTTTTTTTAGTATGGTTTCAGCCAGGTCATGTTGTATGGCTGACAGAGTTGCTTATTCCTCTGGAAAGTTTTTAAAGGTTGATCTTGCACTCGTCACCTTCTAAGCTTTCAGTTCCAGGACAGTTCCCAACTGCTACCCCAGTTCATAATCCAGATTTTTCATACTTAAGGGCCTGTAGCAACCTGTGGAGAACATGTCTGCTCTGGTGACTATGTATTTTGTTGCTTAACTCTGTTCCTGTTGGTGCTTCAAACCAATACAGCTGCTGTCCTTCAACACAGGTGTCAGGGCACAGCTGGCCCAGGGCTGCCTGCACCAGGCAGGCAGTGGTAAACCCCTTTCCATGATGCTCCATGATCTCTGTGTCAGGCTGTGCAGACTGGTCCACCAGCAGTGATGTCCCGGGGCCCTTTGGAGGCTTCCTTCTGGTTTCACAGCCACCATCCAGCTGAGAAGCTGGAAACTGTGCCAGGAGGATCACACAAATAACTGGATGTTTTTATTATCATTGTAATCACTTTGGCTGGCTAGTTTCTACAGTCAAAAGATATTTACGTCTCTATTTCTAAAACATCGGGTGCATTAGCTACCCTAGAAGGAAAACACCAAATAATTTTCTTTATTAACAGTGCATGTTTAAGTGAAAGGTTTTAATTTCATACGTAAACAGAGAACCAATGTTCTGCACAGATAGACAATCTTTTTGCACAGAATAGGAGACCCCAATTTTAATGTTTAAAAAACAGGAAGAGGAAAGGGCTTAGACTATTTGTTTTTGCCAGGTCAAATGGAAGATTTTGAGAAGGAGTTTGTGTTTGTTGCTATGATATAAATTCTGTTAGGGCTCAGTCTTGCAGTTCTACCTCACATGTGTTCTTAAATGACTGAGGAAAACAAAGAACCAAGAAATAGCTGAGAAACATCTAAGAAACACCAACTGGACATCAGTGCAGGGCACCATTAAGCTACAATGAGAGTGAAACATAGTAAAGTTTCCTACATTTGAACATACTTCAAAATACAGAAGTGGAAAAAAATAAAGTTTAAAAAAACCCAGCAACATGAATTTACATTCACAATCGAATTTGGATAAACGGTTTCACAAAGGTGTTTGTTCCGGAATTCCTCTGCAAGACCTATAGCTGATGTCAGCAGGCAAGAATGAGCACTATCTAGCTAAAAAATTGAGCTATAAACATTCAAGTATCACTAAACATGGGCCTGATTCTGCCTGTCTTCCTCACAGAGCACAAAGATCAGCCTCCTGATGGCTTCATTACTGGTAGGGAGTGAGGTTCTGCTTGGTGCAAAGAAGAGATCCAGAATCAGGACCACAGCAAGCAGCAACTACAAAATCAACTAATTTCTTGGAGGTTGCTCAGGGCTAGATTTTTAAAAAGATTAATAACAGCTGTTAGAAACTAACAGTGGTGATACTGCTGAACTCATCAGGTGCTAAAATATATTTGTAGGTCCCAAATGCCTTCAAAAATCTGTCTCAATGTAGAGTTTCCTCATTTAACAGGGAGAAAAAAGGAGGGAGAATCACTTAATAAATGTTGGTGAATTCATTGAGCCAGACTTTGGGAAACTGCGGGAACTTTAATATTAACACCTGCTCCTTCAGAAGCCAACAACTTAAAAGAGTCCCTGATGGTGTTTTTCCCTAGTGTGAACCCCGTGTTTCTGTACAGAGCACATGGATATCATGCTGCTTGCTCCTTACTCCTGTGGAAATCCCGTACAGCCATTGTGGATGCCAAGAAGTGTGCTGCTCTGCTCAGGTGCCAGATTGGATCTCGGGCAAAGCTCAAGTGAACTCCAGAGGAGGTGGAGGGTGGTATGTGGCTCTCAGAGCTGAGCCCTACCGCTCATGTTCACTCTTGTGAGCACTAGCTGTCGGGTAGGACTATCAGCGTATGCCTCGCTCCAGTTTTATAAGCAGCATGTCACCTGGAAGTTATTAGGTTAATGGTTGGTATCAATGATCTTAGAGGTATTTTCCAACCCTAATGATTTTATAATTCTATGTTGTGAAATCCAGTGTGGGTGAATGATATTAAAAGTGGGGATTTAGAAGGAATCTGTCAGAAGTGCACTTTTGTCATGCAGAGCTGTGTAATGGATCCTGTTTCCTCGGTGGGTGACAAGGCAAAAGAAGATTAATGCGGTTGACAGCAGAACAAGTCCAATGAAAAAAAAAGCTGCGAGTATCAGGCTGGTTTCTCCAGGACTCAAAGTTTTGCCAAAAAAATTGCCCCCTTTGCTGTCATAATCTGTTAAAAGAGAAGTTGTTAATGAGAAATCTATGCATGAATCTGACGAGTTTTAAATGACATTTTAAAAAATCATTACCCTTTGCAGTGGTTTTGTTTGTTGCAGTAGTCGTATCATATGCTTCAGTTGTGAGTCGTCCTTCTGAAGGAGCTTCCCATTCTGTGCAAAGAATAAAAATAAGCATGGTTAAGTTGAAAGCCTTAATAAATAACTTTTTTCTTTTGAAAAAAAAATAGTGCTGATTTTATTTAATTATTTCTACCTTGTTTATTTGAACAGAAATCATGATTAGAATCAGCACAGCTGTTGCTCTGGGCACCTCCATGAGCAACATCCCTCTTCTCTTTAGGCATCTCTGTTACTTCACTGTTTAGTGATAGGACAAGGGGTAACTGTTTTGAATTGAAAAAGGGTAGATTTAGATTTGACAAAAGAAATAAATGTTCTGTGATGAGGTTGGTGAGTTACTGTCACAAGTTGCCCAGAAAAGTTGTGGATGCCCCATCCCTGGCAGTGTACAACGACTAGTGAAAGGTGGGTTGGAACTAGACTATTTTTAGGGCCCCTTCCAGCCCAAACTGTTCAGTGATTCAGTTCTGCATTGCTCATTCATTTGAAATTTCACAGCCCACACAAATACATGGTATAAAAGAAATTCACCTTATTCAAGGAAGAAGTATTTTGGCTACATTTGGCCATTACATTTTTCATCCTGCTGCTACATTGTTACAAGTTTCACGTGCGCCGGCTGGCACTGTCGCAACCCCTGCAGAGGAGTGAGGACCCAGGCAGGACATGCTGGATCCAGATGAAGTTACGTGATGTGGAGAGGCTTACAAAGCACTTTAGGCTTCAATAACATATGGTGGAAGGGACCAGAATCACTCAAAAAGTTTTCTTAGTCAAAGGATCACCTACTTCTTGGACAAGATGCACAATCATTTTCTAGAGCATCTTAGCTGGTCTCTGTCTATGCAGGGAGGACTCAAATAGTTCTGTGAGTCGACAATGGTTGCAAGGAGGAACCAGCACCATGCCAGTCTGTAGGCCCTCCCACATACTGTTGGCAAAAGGGCTGAAAACCAGTCTTCCATGTTTTCTGCACCACCTGCTGATGACTAATGGTCCAAAAACTGCCACTGACCCAAAAGGGCACCTGTGAAACACTGGCTGTTTTTAAGTTGTAGAGTGCAGCAAAGATTACTGTCTTTGTCATGTCATTTGTCATGGGTGTTTGTCCTGTCCCTAGACAATGCTGACTGGCCATAGCAGTAAGGTACAGGTGCTTTCCACCAGAGAGCAGGGTACAGCAGTGATGTTAGCTCTTCCTTTCCTCCCTGCCTTCCATCTGACTGTGCCACAATACCACTCCTGAGTCCTAGAATGTTTCTGATACTGCACCTGATTTATTGATGGTGTAGGTTGTCTCCATGCCAGCGTGGATGTGATCAGCTACGTGGCAGTGCAGAAGCCATGTTCCAGGGTTTTCTGCTAGGAGTTCAATTGTTTGGAAAGTCCCAGGAAAAAGGTCATATACGTCTCCTCTGTGGTCCTTATCTGTCTGTGGCAAAGCAAAACCAGCATTGTGAGAGTCATGCCTCAAATATCTCCACAGGCACTGAATCCAATTGAACTTCTAGCTCCTCGAGGCAGATCAAATGCTTCTTTTTGTATATTACACAGAATTACAGAGAATTAACAAGGTTGGAAAAGACCATAGAGATCATCAAGCCCAACCTTTTACCTAACTAAACAACTTATCCAACACCAGTCCCTCATTTAAACCATCTAAACCATCATGTCACTAGGTTCATACTTAAACACATCCAGGGACGGTGACTCCACCACCTCCCTGTCCAGCCCATTTCAATGGGAAATCACTCTCTCTGTGAAAAAGTTTCTCCTGATATCCAACCTACACCTCCCCTGACGCAGCCTCAGACTGTGTCCTCTTGTCCTGTCACTGGGAGCCTGAGAGAAGAGNCTGAGGGGCCCAGAACTGGACACAGTACTCAAGGTGTGGTTGACCAATGCCAAGTACAAAGGAAGAATAACTTCCCTGGTCCTGCTGGCAACACTATTCTTGGTGCAGCCCAATGATGCCATTGGCCTTCTTGGCCGCCTGGGCACACTGCTGGCTCATATTCAGTTTCCTATCAACCAGCACTCCCAAGTCTCTTCCTGCCTGGCCATTCTCCAGCCACACCATCTCCAGCCTATAACTCTGCATGAGGTTATTGTGGCCAAAGTGTAAAGCCTGGCACTTGGATTTATTAAACCTCATGCTATTGGACTCAGCCCATCCATCCAGCCTGTCAAGGTCTCTCTGCAGAGCCCTCCTTCCCTCTGACAGATCAACCCTCATTCCAAGCTTGGTGTCATCCGCAAACTTACTAATAATGGATTCCACCCCCTCGTCCAGGTCATCAATAAAGACATTGAACCTCACCCAGGGCAACTGCAGCCTGCAGACATCAATCATTTAATCTCTTAAATAACAACAGGAGACCCCTCCTGATGACTACAAGTACTGGTTCACAGGTGTTTCTTTAAAAGATAGGTTTTTTTAGGTAGTCCTGCCAGTGGCAAGCTGTCACAATATAAAACCATACTCTGAGCAGGATAACTCTCTGTAATTTCATCCCTGTATCTTCCCTTATACCCATGGGTAAATATGTATTTTAAGCCAGCTAACGTTGACCTCTAATAATGCCCTGTATTTATGTTTCATAAGAGGCTCAGAGTTATAGAAGCTTTGTAAGGGTCTCATTCATTTTCTATTTCCTTCACATACAAAACTCCCACCAACTTCAGCATCAGCCTGGCACTCCGTGCCCAAGCTACATAACCAGGCTAGAACCTGTCTGATTTTTTTTTTCCCCAGAAATCTCCCATCACACTCTAAAGGTTTTACTTTGATTTATTTTACCAACCTTGAAGATGAAGGTCTGTGCATGGAAGTGAACTGTATGGATATCCACTTCATTGCCCATTCCTATCAAATACCAGTTTGTCCTATCACCTTCATTCATTGTTAGACCCAAGAGACTGTTATAAATTTTCCCATTGATTGCTGGAAGAATGACAAAATATGGATGATTAATAACTGTCTGTAGTATGAGTGATGATAACATTCACTTCAGGCACACTTTGGACATTTGGGGAAGAAGGAATGCCCAGGCAGAGAGAGAACAGGCATGTGTTGTCAGAGCAAGGGCTCTCCATAGTGACCACTGCCACTGCAGGGAGACAGTAGTGGGTTTTTCAGTGTCCAAATCATTTAAATGTACATCAGCAAACATTTTTCTGTCTTGAAAAGTAGCAAATTGTTTTCTTACTGAATGAGATTGAACTGAACAAATAGGATTTATGCTGAGAAGATACATGGAAAAAGAGGAAATGGAATTTTTGCCTAAAATGGGTACCATCTGTAGAAAGAGGTTAGCTTCACCAGGGCTGTTTGTGTCCCCATCCAATCTGTTCTGCCTAGCTCCTGAGCTGGTTGCTACTAAAGTGACAGTTTTAAAATATCATCCTTACACTCCCACAGAACAAGTCTGCAAGGAATATGGCTCCCAAGTGATAAGGAAAGTCTGGCAGGCCAGCCTCTTCCTGAGTGTATACGACTAAACTATCTTGTTAGAAAAATATTATGGTCAGGCTTTATGAAATCTTTTTGTTTCCAGCATTGCAGTTTATGAATTTGTCACATGGTTGGGTAACTGCAGGTTAAGTCCAATGTTTTCCTAAAAGGGCTGTGAAAAATAAATCTCTGTTTTCTTGGCTGCAGTCACCGAGTCCTACATACCGTGCATGCTGTTGCCTTCTACAAAATTCTCAGTGGAATTAAAATCATCAGCATTCTTATGAAGGTATGTTTCAATATTTTCTTTCAAATACCAGGATTCATTTTCATCAAACACCATAAATAGAAGAGTAAATTCACGATCAATATCTTTCCTTAGACCTCGTTCATCTAGAGTTCCTTTTCTGCAAACTACAAGAGGCCCAATCAGACCACTGTAAGTGTCCTGAAATAAAAATAAGTACATTTATTGCAGATTCTCAGTTCATCCAGTTATGAAATAGATACAGATTAATTAACGATTAAATTCCTTTGTACTACCAGATGAGAATAAAATCAATACTCTGTCTGGTTAAAAATTTCTTCTCTACATGTCTCTGTGTTAATTTACCAAAGCAATGACCTCCAGTGGTCCCTCACAACCTTACCCATTCTGCCATTCAGTGATTCTGTAATGTTTTGCCTTCTCCCAAAATCTCTTCAACTATTCTTTAAGGAGGAAATCACATTATCATGGTGTATCCCTTGGGATTTCAGCAGGTGAAATTACCCAGACATGTGCCCCTGTCATCAAAGAGGATAAAGCATCCAGCTCTGTAAATGGTTCCTCTAGCCTGTGATCCTTTCCCAAATGAGAAGCAAAATCCTTTCAGAAACATTATGCAAGATGAGATACTTTAGCTAAAGCAATGTAGGCTGTAATGGCAATTTCTTGGTTACCTTTACAAAATTTGCTGTTGAATAATAAACCCAAGTGATACAGTTTGGATCTGTTTTACCAGGACCGGATCTTTCTGGGACATTCCACCTGTAAGTGTTTATTTCCCCTGAAACAGAGAGAATTTTATCATGAGCAGCTGGATATTAAAGGCTTTGAATAGTATGGAACTCAGCTCTGTTACTCTCCTCATCAAAAAATTATCTGCATCAAAACTATCTGTGGAAGCATGCAGCAGTGGGATAGGGATATGATTCTGCCTTCCAGGAAGTCAGTGAGGTTCCAGTGGTGTAAATGAAGGCAGATTTCCCTGGAAATGAAGATCTGCAAATGATACTGACAAGAGTGGCATCTCACAGAGGGAAGCTTGCAGATAGGACTCTTTATCCTTCTCATTAGCAAAACTTGTAACAGTTCAATGATCTTGGCTGCTGATGCTTATGATCAGTTGAAGATGTTGGGATCCAAGCTTTAGGAAACGTTTCTTTGACTTTTTCAACTGAAAAGGGCAAAAGATGTGGTAGTTGTCACTGGGATTTTACAGAGGATGCTGCAGCAGTGTATCAGCTGGGAGTCCAGAGAGGAAAGTCAAGTATATGCCAATCAGTTGACTGGGAGCAGCAGGGAGGCTCCTTTCCTCTTCCAGATAAGCCCTTGCTCCACAGCAATTACCAGAACCTCTGTCCCTTCCCCAAAGTCATCATCTCTGCCACATCCTCCCTGAGCAGAAATTCCCTGACCTCTGATTTTTAAAAAAACAAACAAAAAACAACCAGAACAAACTGATGAGGAAATTATCTGTTTGGGTGAGGATCAGTTCTCTGATCACACTGAACACAAATATCCGTGTTCGGATGAACTGCCTGTGCTGTGTTTCCCTGGTTTATTTTTGCTCTGGTGCTGCTGCGAAGGGTAGGAGACCAAGAGGTGGTCAACACCTTGCCGTGTCAAATAGTGAAGAAATGTTGAACCAGGCAATTTCTGGCCCAAAAGTCTTTCCAGGTGATAACAGCCAAGAGCATCTTCAGATGTGCTATGAGTCAGGGGAAAATAAAGAAATCACAGAACTCTTGACCATGGTTTAATACAGCCACAAACCAACAGCTCCCAACAGCTGTGGGCATCAAGACAGGGAGAGTTTATAAAGTTGTGAAGTGACTGAGCCTTGATTTGTGTCACTGAACCACTACACTGTTTTGATGGATCATGCAGTAGTGGTGTTTATTGTACAGTGATAACTACAAACAAAAAAACCAACCAAACAAAAACACAAAAAAAAAAGTAATTATGTCTCTCAACTGTCATAGTATGTGAGATGGGTCTCACATAAGTATTGCAATGTCATATAATCCTACAGGACAAGCACCTTCTGTTCATTACAACATGGTTTGCAAACCTCAGCAGAGATCAAAAGGGCTTTTGAGATGCAGCACTACACTAATAGGACAGAAAACACTAACAGGGAACCCCTCCATCTCCAGGGCGTTCATGTCATGAAGACATAGGCCAGAGAAGAGTTTGGCATCCACCTGTATCTAACTTCTTTTTAGAGGGTGTAATGTGAGAAGGGAGGCAGGTCATGGTCCTTCACCACTTCTGGGCTTTTTACTTCTCACTTCAGGATGTTTACAGGCTGTGGATGGAAAAAATCCCCACTCTACTTAAAATCTGAGACATTTCAGATGGCATTGAAGACCCATCTTTGAAGTGCAAACAAAGCATAACCCCTGAAAAGACTGATAAACATGAGGAAAATGCTGTTTTCTCCCCTTTTGCTGCAGGGTAAATGGAGGAATGGACAGGGAGAGGAGAAAGCTGTGGAAGCTGGGAGCTGGTTTGGCTTGGGCTGCTGGGAATATGCTCTCTATATTTACTAAGCATGCCCCCCACAGTCTCTTTGGGAGCTGCTCTCAGGAGTGCAATCTATCAGGATATAATCTGTCTGATGACTGATCTAGGAGAATTATAGGGGCTCGGGAAAGCTTGGGGTGAGCAGTCCCAACTGGACTAAGAAGACAGCAACAATTTCTAGATGATGGTAGTGCAAACTGAAGGGTCCAGGAATTATTCTTGTTTTGAGGGATTTGTTTTCTGTCTTAACTGTTTTTTGCAAACTCCTAAGGGAAAGTCTGTCCTTAGATCTTGCTAAAGAATTCTTTTGGCTTGCTCTCAACCACAGACTCCTTCCCACGTCTAACTGATCCCAAGCCTGCTCCCATGTGGACACAGGAGACATGACAATAGTGTTCCCAGTGCTACACCTCAACTGTCAGCATCAACATCATGGAGCAAATAAAAAACAAAGAAATCATATCAATCTGCTACATTTTGTTCTCCACATGTATTAAGCACAGGTATTCTTCAAAATCCAGCAAGGCAGATGTTGGCTCATATTGGGCCATGAGTTTCTGTGTGATTGTACTGTACCAGTACAGCTGCTTACAGGAAAGAAATTTCAGCTTGCAAAGAGGCTTATTACATCAGAATTTCTTTTCATTTGGTTTCACACTGAAGTTCACAAATGCTGTGAAAAAAAATTGCATGGGAGTAGGAAAGCAAAGGTATGTACATTTTAGATTGACTATAATGCCCGGGTTTGAGTTTAACTTCCTGCTAGAATGTAAAGCCTAACATAAAAGTTGAAGTTCAAAAAGTTTCATGGGAATTTTTCATTGCTGTGAGAACCAATTTCCATTCTTTTTCTCACTAGCAAGTGAGACATATTTTATACACTATTTCAAAGATTTTTAATTCATATGGCAGATACATGTCGCATTTTATACATCAGCTCTGAATGCAAATGCCAATTCTGTGTAGCTTAATAGAGAGGCAGAGTTAATATTGCTATCTGCAACTCTACCTCCAAGTTTGAAAATTTTTAAAACATTAGTGTCAGTCTGGAGCCAAATGCAGCACTGGCTTACATTTCTCTTGTCATGACTACAGGCCTGCTTCTGGGGTTTTTTTGGAGGTTGTCCTGTGATATTACATTCCTGTTCCTGTTTTTATCCCTGATAGGAATGAAGGTTCATTCTCTGCCCAAACATGTTTGCTTGATCAAGAACCTACATGCATAAGGACTCGTAATCAGAGCTGAATAAACACTGAGATACGTGCAGGCTTGAAAGAGGAATTATCATTCACGTGTTAAAATACATTTATAGAGAGCCTTTGTAACTCAAAGAGATTTAAAAAAAAAGAGAGAGAAAAAAAAAGAGTCTTACCAGGGAGGGTGATTGGTGTCTCAGGCTGTTCTTCACAACCCACTTCTTCTACACCATGTGCGCTTATTGAATAAGGCCTGCTGGCTTTGTTCTTAAATATGATCAGTACAGAGTCACCAACCTCGGCATGGAGCAACGGCCCTAAATTCAAACAGAACATGCTTGCAATTAGTGCTTCTTTTCTGATTTCAGTAAACTTTCAATAGGTTGGTCTAGGAGTAGGGTCAATGTCTTTCTCAAAATCCTTGGGCATTTCTATACCCTTTCAGCAAAGCCATCAAAATTCATTTGTTATCTCAGCTGATGGAAAACTCCATATATACAAACAATCTCTTTTATTTTTGGTCAATGAAGAGTATTGTTGACCTTTGAGTCAGGTTTTTGGACAGCTTGTTTTTAAGGAAAATCCTAGCTGATGGTTTTTTCATTTTAAAAAAAAATAGATTCTTAATCTGGAAACCACATTTTTTTAATTATTCTTTTTACTTTTGTATTGCAAAATAATAAAAGGAAATACCAAATATATTCCTAGACAGTGTTGTCCCAAGGGAATTGCATGAAGCTGTCAGGAGATGTTTAGGTTTGATGCTAGGAAAAGGTTCTTCACCCAGAGTGTGGTTGGGCACTGCAACAGGCCCAACCTGTTGGTGGAAATTATCACACCACCAAGCCTGTCAGAGTTCAAGAAGTGTTTGGGCAATGCTCACAGGCACATGGTGTGATTCTTGGGTCCGTCCTGTGCAGGGCCAGGACATGGACTTCAATGATCTTCCATCTCATGATGTTCTATGATTGTATGACTATGACCAGTTGTTGCCTACTTTTCACCATAAAAATATGAGCTGATGGTTATTTTATGACATGTGCAAAATTATGTCTTGCCCAATTGCGGATAGAAATCCAGCCCCTCTGTATTTTCTTAATCTGCCCACAAGAGTCTCCTCCATATTACAAGCTCTAAAGCTAAGGTGAATCCTGGAATTGGCATTTTAGCATTCCCCTGTTAGTACTCCTCAAGAAACTCCTAATTCATGTTCAAGAATGAATTCTTCAATTTGGAAAGCATCTTTACACTCAGCAATTATATAAATTGTGTGTAAGATCACTGGTAACTTGAGATAGGCATCAATGGTCCTTGTTTTCTGTCTTAACAAAGCTGGAAAAACTCTTAGTTTTTGGAAAGCAATCCTCTCACTTCCCAGGCATGGTCTGTGAGATGTGAAAGCTACTTGCCCAAGATTTCCAAGTGCTCTTCCTCTTCTGTCCTCACTTTGCGATGTGTGAAGTTGCCGTTTGTGTATTCCCTGTAAACCACTTTCTTGTATTTTGAACCAATCAAATCTTCTGCTTGGCTCAGAAAAACATGACCATAGCTGCAAAATAAAAAGGCAATAAAAGCATCAAAACTTACATATTTAAAAGCTAGTGACTGCTGTGTTATTCTCAATAGATTTTATAAAAGTATACAGCTCGATCCAGTGTGATGATTGATGTGAAGTCCTTGAGTACTGCAAGAGATTTTAAACAGCAAATAGTAAGAGTGATAATCCTCACTAAATGCACACCCTCTTTAAACAGGTAAAGCTGAGGATAAGTCGCACTCACCATAAACTTTTGGGAACACAGATTCTTCACCACAGCTGTCAGAGTACAAGTGAAGTTCAAGATAAGAGTAGGTTCATCTGCTGTCTCAGCTACATTCTTCACTCCAATAAAAGATACTGTCGGTCCCTGAAAACCTGAACCCTATTATCACAATGGCTGCTTTCACTGTCTTGGCTGTGAGTCAGCCACAGGAAAATGGTAACCAAAGCTTGATCTTCAAAAGTAAATGCCATCATCTGGGATAAGAGGGAGCTACTTTACTATGCTCTCTTGCTGCTGTGTACTGTGCAGGGGTGAATGCTTTCCCATCGTGACAACAAAGCAAGAAATGTATTTTCCCTGCTGCACCTGAAAGATGATGCGTTTTTGTGCCCTCCAGGTTTCCGCAGTCAACCACAGTTTGTTGTTGCTTCCATGGGATCCCAGAGGGCTGACTCGCCAGCAGAGGACACTCACCATCTGCTGCGTAGCAGAACATTCACCCTCTTCTGAGAGCAGCTCTGTCTCCTGGCAGCTCATCTCCAAGGTGCCCCCGGCAGGGGAGTTGCAAGGTTGGCTCACAACATACTAAATAAAACCAAAAAATGCCCCAGGGATACTGCTTGCTGTAGTAATGGACTGCATGTGCAACATCAGCCTTTGACGTTACTGGAGTTTATATTTTCTTTAAACTTGCTTCTTCACCAGTGACTTCTCTTCCTTTTTACAGGGAACAGTTTTCCATATGCTTTTTTAAGATTTTTTTTTAAAAATATGTTCCTTGTTCCTTTTCACTTTCATTAAAGTGTACTCTATGTAATGTAATCTGGAACATGTATTTTTTGCACAAGTTTTTTATTCCTTAGCACAGTGCAGTGTAGACATGATTCACTTCCAGGGGTTACTATGTTCTGACATTTTCAGGGAAGTAGGCTACCATGCTGCAGAGAAGCAGGCTCAGCACCTCCTTCATGCATCTGCACTGCCTACAGGAGCTCACACCTGGGACAGATTCTTGGGTTTCTCCTATATAGAAAACAAAGCACTGGAATGAGGAAGCTGGGAAGAGCGAGGGAGAGGAGAGTGTTGAGAAGCATCAGTGTAAGTTTGTGCCAGGGCTGGAACACATGCCTGGATCTAGGAACCTGCAAGCCTTCTTGAGTTCAACAGCATTACAAGCTACACTAAGACAAAAACATTTGAAACTGGTGCCTATGAACTAGTCTAGTCTGTGGGGCTGTGACTCTATAAATACATTTTCTCTTACTTTGCTCAGCAGAGAGTTCCTTCTAGAAAGCAAAAGGCTGGCTTTGTGAAATAAGGATTCAAATTTTCCCCTCTTCTATGAATGTGTCCCATGCTCACAAGTGTTTTTTGCTTTGGGTACCTTTCCTCATTGGTGCTGATGTTGTAAATCTTCGGTGCCGAGCTCTTATTTGAGGCATAGTCCCACTCGACTTCCTCTGCAGCGATGTAGTAAAGCCTCATGGCTCCGTACTGCTGCTGGGCTCCGGTGCTATTGCGGCAGCTACTGACCTCGTAGAGATGTTTCATCCCACCAACAAAGTGGTCAAAAGTCCTGCAAACCACTTTGAATGTGCCTGGAAAGAAAAGAACATGAGACAGGCAACTGAAAAAATGAAAAGCAACTTGGCAAATTAGGCCCTGTGTACGTCTCTGGTCTGTCCTCAGATCTGTGATCTGTGGTGCTGGATGGAAAGTCAAGCAAGGGGATGTTTATATAGAATCATAGAATATTTTAGGTTAGAAAAGACCTCCAAGGTCATCAAGTCAGCCATTAACCCAGCATTGCCAAGTCCCCCACTGTACCATGTCCCTAAGCGCCACATCTACAGTCTTTCCAATACCTCCAGGAATGGTAACTCCACCACTTTCCTGGACAGCAAGTTGCAATGTTTCAATGTTTCACAGTGTTCCATTGTTGCAGTGCTTGATAACCCCTTCTGTGAAGAAATTTTTCCTAATATCAAATCTAAACCTTCCCTGGTGCAACTTGAGGTTGTTTCCTCTGTGGCTCTTGTTCAGCCACTGTCGACCAGCACCATCATGTCCTTTTCTGCCAAGAAATTTTCCAGCTACTTTTCCCTCAGCCTGTGGCCCTGTGACCCAAATGCAGGATCTGGCAGGACTTGGCCTTGTTTTGCTCTATGCAAAACTCTAGCCTGCTCCATCCTTGCCCAAAAATCACCATAAAACTCTGAAAAGCAATCAGTTATCTGACAGTAGGAACAAGATTGTCAATGAGCCTCCACCAATGCTGCCCATGCTGCAGATACACACATGAAGAACACAAGAAGACATGGGAGGAAGCAGTCATTTCAAAACTTGATAAAGGCATGAATAAACAGGAGCCGTGTTTCAGAGATGCTGTTTCTTCATCTTTGAGAACAGAGCCACTGTTTCTTTGGAGAAAGAAACTCTTCACTCAGACTGCAGTTGTTCAGTGTAATCAGGCTAATGGGGTCCTCTTTGCAATACATACACAAACCCACAGTACAAGAATGCCTGCTTATAACCATTTCTTGACAAGCATCTCAATGGTGTAAAAACAATTGACTTAAACTGTAACTTTCTGACACTTTGCACTCACTTTACAAAAGGCCAAGCCATCATGGGCTTTTTTGTTTGTTTGTTTGTTTTTTGTTTCTCTGGTGATCAAAGGCTGTGGTGACAGTGGGAGTATCTTTTGGCATGTCCATGGGCAGATTTTAATATTTATACTCTCTCTCCTTCCCATTTAGTCAAGCAGAAGCAGACCACTATGTTATCCTACACAACTCCTGCTAGCTCTCTGTGAAGGAGGAAAGCACTTTTGCAACTGCTTTGCATGTGAGTCAGTGATGGGATCAAAACTAGGAGCATAGAAACTGCGTCCAGGCTGGATCTCAGTCCATTCTTTGTGTTTCTAGGGCAAAAGGGATGAAAAAAGGTAAAATAACATACCATTAACAAAATCACGTGCATCGGTGATTATAAAGATCTGATAATTAATTCAGTTTTCCTTATTGACAGTAGAAGGTTAGCTGGCCAAATTTAATAATCTCTTAGAATAATTGTTTTGTGTGAATCCTGCAGTACAGTTTCATGGCAGATGGTGGAAATATTTGAGATATTCATAAGAAGTATGACACCTTATAGACACCTGCACCAGAGGTCTATAATACCAACATACATTTCTGTCTGGCCTAGGATGGCCCTTGGTGTAGCTTTGCACAACTCTGATGACTGTTGATTTAAACAGAGTTGCACCAATGTAAAGCAAAGTAACATTGCAGTCTTTGTTATGAAACTTATCTGCTAAGTGTCCTGCAAACAATTCACACCCTCTTAGTTTGAAGTAAGAATCACTGAATTACCCCATGAGAATTAAAATCATGTTTAATGTATATACTTCTGAAAACCCCTAAAGACAGACTGTTGTTGAAAAGCTGTTGTTGAAGTCCTAAAATACCTTAAATTATGCTGACTATCCACACAGCAGTGAATTTAGTCTTCTAAAAATTCCTGTTTTGAGAATTGTAGAAATTCTGTGAACATCCTCTGTCTGCTGCTCTGCCCATCTCAAGGTCATTAAAGCCTCCACTCTTTAGTGGACATGCATATTTGATTTATAGAACTTTCCCTGAAAAGTAACTCAGCATGACTTCTCAGGTATGCCAGGTCTCCACAGTCTATATGCTTTCGAGCTCCCTGTGCAGAGCAGAGCAACTCATCAACTGTTATTTTGACTGACTTGTGTCTGCAAGTGCCACACCACCAAAATCAGTTCATAAACATACCCACACGGTCTGGCTGCATCAGTGCTGTCCCCGATAAATGAGGAAACAAGGCCATCCCATCCCTTGTCGTCCCTCTCAGGTCGATGGTGTTTCCTTGAAAATGAACCCCATGCATGTCGTAGTGGCTGCCCAGCCCGATGAGATGCCAGGAGACCTTATCATTCTTGCACATGGTCAGGCCTGGCAGATTACCATATAAGTAGCCGTTGACAGCTGGAGGAGAAGGAAAGATCCCAGTTAGCAGCAGGTCCACAGAAACTCATCATAGTGCCTCCTACCACTTTTCCAGCAAGAGATTCATAATTCAGCAAGTCACAGCATTAATTAGAGGGGCATTTTGTGAAGAAAAGGTAGCATTGGAGGATCTCAAATTAATATCTGAGTGCTATTCCTATAAACTCTGAACTTCTACTTTTTGCTTTTAGCCTATAAAATCTTGTAATAGCCTTTTGCAGTGATGTAGCACTCTTCTGAGCTTTTCAGTGTACCTCCCAGACACCAGTTAAGTGTATAAATTAGGTACCTCCTTTCAGCCTAGAGAAAGAATAACAAGGTCATTAAAGCTATTGAGAGAGCCATAAAGAGTCTTGGTTATAAATTCAGGCCTGATGCAGCCTTTTTATGTGATTTCAGTCTTTGACTTCCACTTTTACTTCTTAAATGTATCTCTATCTCTTTCTTTTACAACGGTGTTTGAGGCTCAACCCTCTAATCTTCAAATGTTCTCTGTGATCACTGTGTGAAAGATGCTGTAACAGAACAAAATCTTGACATGAGATCCATCTCATGATGGAACAATAAAATAAATGCGTTCAGAAAGCCCCAGGGTTCTCTAACAATATGTAAACTCAGTGCTTTTTAGAAAACTAAAGCAAACACAGGTTATACAATTTGCTCAAGTCTGTCATGCCAGGGTTGGAGAGATCCTTGGAGGAGATCCATGCTAAAGTCAATTACTTGCATCCAGAAGTGATGTTTTAAAATGTTATTAGCCATTCATTCCCCTAGTCTTTGCCTCTCCTCTTCCAGAGGTGGTCCCTGCCCAAGTGGGAGGTGGCATTGTCTGGGTCAGTGCCAAGGCCAGCAGCGACATTTAAAACACAAGTGCACAATTTGGCTCCTTCTTTAGGGTTGCCTGTCTCCAGCATTATGACTTTTCATAGACCTAAGTATTGTATCTAAAAACTACACTCTATTCCCTTTCTCCAGGTATAGTTGATAGGTGGATGCATTCATTGCTATTATGACTGGGGTTTCTACATGCACTCCAAGGGCATCAGGAGCTCTCCATAAGCCAACTGACAGATTTCAACCTCACTCTCCAGTGCACTGCAGTCAGCTATAAACGATAATAAAACCTGCCAACTCATTTTCCTAATATGAATGAAGAAAAGATATCATTAACAGACACTAAGAATTTCATACCATGCATTTTGTTGGATTCCTTGAAATCAGCATCATTTTCATCTACTTTTGTAGGGTCTCCAGTAAATGCTTCAATATTCTTGTTCAGATACCAGCTGTCATTCTCATCAAAGATTGAAAAGAGGAGATAAAATTCTCTGTCTATTCCTTTCTGTAGCCAAGAAGGAAGCCAAGAAGGAAGCCAAGACATTAAAAAAAATCTGTTCAATAAAATAATATTTTTTTAAAAAAATCTTTCTTTCTCCAAAAATGTGAAGCTGCCTTCTTACTAAATCTGTGTAGAGACAAGGATTGGTACTCTTCCATCAGCCAGAAGGATAAACAAAGTGTCCATTACTTGGGGTGAAAAGAAGCATTCATTGCATGGAAAAGATGGAAAAGCTAGGGACAAGCCAGGGTATTAGAGAATGACAATTTCATCTTCTTAACACTCCTCTTAGATCAGCTTTTACCCTGAGGACTGATCTTTGTTTAATCTCTGCAAACTGAACTGGAAACTAGGTAAATTGTACATATGGGAACCCCCCAGTGGACCATCCTGCTGTTAGGGACAAGCAGATGTTCACATTTGGCACCTGTGTCCCGTCGTGATTCAGTGTGTTCTTCCGACAGACCAGCAAGGGCCCCACGAGGCCGGAGTTGGTGTCCTTGACAGCATCAGTGGCTGAGTAGTACAGATAGGTCAGGCATGGGGGGTCCCTCTCTGTTGGACCTCCATTTTCAGGCACCTTCCACTTGTACGTGAAGGTTTCACCCGGCTTAACGTGAGCTCCTGGCTTCAGATAGCCTGCAGAGAGAAAGTTGAGATGCACCAAGATTACAGAAGGTATGGTCTTCTTGACTACAAGAGATAGATGGAAGTCAGACATAACTGATGAATTCTGTGGAGAAGCTCCCCCTTTCAACCACAGCTTAAGAACCATCCTATTGTCTGGGCAGTTATGCCATGGGGACATCTCACCTGAATCTTGTGCCATGGGGACAGCCAAGCCCTGCAGAACAAGTTTAGCTGCTTCACTCAGACACCTTCTGACGCTGCCTTGGATTATCTGGATTCGATCAAACAAGACAGGCCGACCTCATCCTGGTGCTTAAATGGCTTCCTCTAATGTTTGTAGCTTACCTTCCCTATCATGAGATTTATCTGCGGCACAAACTCAGACTATAGCTTTTCATTAAGCACCAACAAAGCAATTATATTAATGAGTGGAGCTGCAGCTGTGGCTTTTTAGAAATTCTAAACTAATCTGATCCTGGTAATTGTTTCTTTTTGATTTTGCAGCAATGCACAGGAGCCTCTCTCAGCATCTCCAGAGAGCGGCAGATATTACCTTTTTGGAGTCTACTTTTAAAGGACTTGGGCCATTGTCTGCTGCCATGCAAGGACTGGATGTAGCACCCCTAGTATAATTTAGTCACCATAAACAGTGTTCACCTTCACTCAAAGAAAAATTACAGAAGGGACTGAAAGTCAGAAAAAGGGGTGAGCCCTGCACCCTTTGTAGAAAAAAAAAGCGTTAAGTAACCTTTCTGGACTTTGTTATGAGGAAGATCATATCAGAGATTTTGTTTAATGCTTGAGCATCTCATTAGCTGGATTTTCTCAGCACAGTCAGATAAGTCAGGCAGCAGTAGACTGCACTGATCTAATACTTTTCTCTAATACCGCAAGAGAATCCTTTTAAAAACTTAGACGCAAGTGAAAATAGCAGTATTATGTTTGAACACATAATATTTGCTGCAAATCACAATACAAAGTACTGCTTCAATAGTATATTATACTACTGGACTCATCTTGCAATGGTGTTTAATAAGGAAAACATTGATTTGGAGTGAAAAACCCCTCTGAGACTGGACAAGTGTGTCAAATGCAACACAGAAGGGTATTTCCTGAGAGCACAATTGAAAAAAAATGTGTGCAAACATGTGTAGATGTCTGCAGGTACCTTTATGTACAATGTTTTCACACGAATAAGCTGCACTAAGACAATGCACAGCCTCTGAAAAATCATTTACCTTCAGGGTAAACCTACAGTCCCTGTGGGACTTCTACATGGATACACTTGTAGACAGATGCAATGGAAATCAAAGGCACGAGAGTTAAAGAGAGGCAAGAATGGACAGAAAGATTATTGATTAATCTGGAGTCAGGTTCCTCTCCAAAGACCCAGAAATGTGCAGCTCGTACAGCTGCTGAATTCTAGGTTTTGGTCTGATTTTGCTCCACATCAAAGAGTGCAGTGCTGACAGGCACTATTACCAGCACAAGAGGACTGTGAGCAGAGGGAAGCTGCACTTCCACTGTGGAACTAACTCAGACATGGATATCATTAGGATCTGTGCAGATAAGTTCAAGGCTGAACTCAAGCCAGTTGTTTTTTCATAATTTGCCAGCTGGCAAATTTGTTGAGTTGCAAGGTCATCAACTAGAGACAGCAATTTAATAAAGCCTTTTGCATTGATTTTATTGTTTGATGAGTTTTACATGTTGACCTAATTCTCTTAGCACAGTTTTCAAAAGAGGGATTATGTCCCATGAGTTTCTTTTTGATGCATTGTAGTGGAAACAAAGCAATTTAGGCAACAAGAAAACTACCTTTCTTTTCAGTGCTACAAATGCAGCAAAAACTTTTTCAGAGACCACTACATTGTCTCTGTAGACACTGTGGATGGGATTCAGCTCGCCTTGATTGAGCATCTCATGCTTAGTCCCTAACACAAACTCTAGACTTTTCTAGTTCATGGGGACAGCCATATCTCCAGAGGGTGAGCTACAATCTCCAAAACTGGGTGTTCAAAGTAAATGGGACTTCTCACCCTCTGAAAGATAGATTTCTCATCACTGACTGTAAAAAGCGCCTATCAATTAAACATGACATTTAATGTTTAATACTTAATCTTAGGGGATAAATATCTTGTCTTTGTGCAAAATGAGAGAAAAACTTTCGTAAATGTTCCATTTCAGTGTTTACGTATTTATCAGAATTAATAAGGACTACCACTGTGCCACATTCCAGGGCAATCAGATAAAAGTTGCCTTTGACACTGACTATCCTGACAGTAATGCAAGGGCGATGCCTGACCTGGATTAGAGAACTGGGAGTGAAGCAGCCCAGACCATGTAGATAGCTGTATCTAAAGACTCAGCAGGGCCGTCGTACCAGATCCTAGGATTCATAATTCTGGAGCACGTCCAGAGGCGATCCGCTGATTGCAATGGAGCAATATTAGATTAGAACTAATATAAATTGAATTGTGATTGTGACTTTTGTTCAACACGGACCTCAGCTAATTTTAGACATCTTGTCTGGCACGTATCCAAGGGGAAGAACATGTTCACAGACTGTGAAGTCCTACGGACTGTGACATGTAGGGTAGACACAAACTAGTCAAATGATCCCTTCTGTGCCTTAGCACCCACAAAAAGGGGCAAACCTGCAGGGCAGCAGCAGATTTTAGACTTAGGTATTCTGGATGTGATGATAGAGTAGTATAGTCAAAACTTACCATCTAAGTAGGGAGCACCTTCCGACAGCTTGCTAAAGCTTACACCATGGGCCATAATGCTGTAGCTTCTTCTGGCTTTGTTGGCAAAAGTAACTAACACCGTATCTCCCACTTCAGCTTTTATAACGGGGCCTTAAAAAAGAAAGTTAGGGAAGCTATTAGAAGAACTACTCTCTAATGTATTTCCACCAAAACAAGAGAAGACTGCATGCACTAAATTCACCTCTATAATCCCTCCCAAGTGGTTCTGCATTCAAACCTGATGCAATCACAGGAGGGGATAATATTCACTGTACCAAGTATTCCCAAGTGCTTCATGTCTTCTGACCAAGTCTTCTTAGTGAATGTAGCATCAGTGTATTCCACATAGCGAACTTTCCAGTATTGCCCTCCTATTCTGTCAGTCCCTTGTGTGAAATATGTTGCAGATTCACTGTGGAATTAGCAAATAGGACCGGTTAAATAATTGGAGGTTCATTCCAGATAAAGTTTATTTCAGATAAAGTTATTACTTCAGATAAAGGAGACATGACCCCCAAGTTACTAGTTCATACTTTTCTAGCAAAGGGACATATTACTGCTTTGAATTAGTTAACAAATAAACATTCATTGCACATTAGACTTTTTTGTTTAACACAAACTTACTTAGGAAGACATCTATATGGACTAACCTTAGGGCAAGAATTGTGCACAATGTGTCCCTAATCCTTGTTGGCTTTTCTGGCAGATACTGTAATGTAATTTGTCTTCATCAGTAACAACAGAGGGGGAAATTCTATCATTATGTCGCTTACTGATTGTAAGTGTGAAAGCTGCCTGAGATGTCTTGACAAAGGGTCATTAGCTCTGTTGAACTTGGTGTGTCTCGCTGGGGCTCACTTTCTCCATGGACTCAGTAGAGGAAGATAAACACTTTCAGAAGACAACTCCAAGCACCGTAGTTAGGAATCTAACTTCCTGACAGAGCTGTTTAAATCCATTCTTCCCCGCCCCTTTCAATTAAAATTAATAACAGTGCAGGACCTAGCCCTGGTGAATCACTGAGGAAGCCTTAGACAGACTCCTGAAATTAAAGCACAACAGCAAAGGACAAGAACTCTTACCTGCCAGTGGCATTCAAACCCTGCCCAGTGAATTTATTATAACCGTCAGGTCCATAATTCCAGAGCACTTCTTCAGCAGCAATATAATATCTTCTTTTGTGACTGACTGGTGAAGGGTGAGACAGGGTTTTTTGGCAGATCTGAACATCGTATAGTGCCTCCATACCACCTGGGAGGAGAAAGATTCTGGAGACAGTCCCTGGCCACCTGCAGAGTCAGCCGTCTTATGGATACAAAAGCATATTCAAAACTCTCTGGGAGCTACATGGATTGGAAATAATTACTAAAGTAAATTTCTATTTTAAAAGACTTTCTCTGCCTGCACTGGGCCAGATGCTGGCCTCCCTCTTTTGCAAGGTGATGCTTTCTACCACAGGTGAAATCTACTGACATCAATGACACTCTTTAGTTGGCTTATTTGCCCAATTTCCTAATCTGTATAAGGATGATTTTTGGCATCAGAGTGCCTCCATAAGTCTGCAAAATGGCATCATCTCCCCTTGACGTTCATGAATTAGAGGCCAGTTATTTCCACTGGAGGTATTTGTTGCTTGTCAGAATCAAGTCTGTTCTGCCTGATGCAAATTCCACTGAAATTAATGTGCAAGTTCTCAGAAGTAAAAATTCTCCCAACTCATCTCTGCTATGATAATTATACATTGTCTTCTGCCATGAGACCTGGTTTACAGTATGCGCTTTTGGGGTCTCACACCACACAAGCATCACAATATCACCATCAAATTCCTTCAAGTGAAGGTTCTTGAAAACACTGCCAAGTTTTGCCTGATTTCCATAAAGGAAAAAGCTATGTAGTGTTTAGCTGGCATGATTTTTTTTACATGTAAGTACTTATCTACAACAGAAAGTGGTGGTGATGGCTCCTCTCATTGCTCATCAAAATCTCTGGCTTACACAGAAAGCATGGTGACAGTGCTGGGTCTAGCAAGCCTTTCTCATATGCATTACACAGCCAACTCATCCATACTACCTGAAGATTTAGCTCGACATGTATAACTAAATGTTTATCTTATGAAACAGTTCCAAAATGTTTCAAAGTCACCAAAAAATGTCAAATTCTGCTTTCCCTGAAAGCATCTCACAGGGTTTTTTTTCTAAGCATAATAGAGCCTGGAACTTCTGAAAGAGTGAGGGAGATCTATAGCAGCATACCTCGTAAGTGCTCATTAACCTGGCATGTTATCAGCCACCTCCCAGGATTCCCAGGAGTCATCTCTGCTGTGATGAATGTCGCTGGGAACAGACCGATGACATCTGCTCGCTGGTCTCTGTTAGTGAACGTGTGGCCGTAGAAATAAGCAGCATGGATATCTATCTCGCTTCCCATGCCAAACAAGTGCCAGGACATGGAAGTGTCAGCACACATCTCCAAACCGGGGAGGTTGCCATAAATATAACCGTTAATAGCTAAAAACAAAAGTATGAGACTTTGTGAGAGGTTAAAGAAAAGTGCCGAGTGCCTCTGATCCCATTTCTAAGGGTGATCCATTCCTAGCCCAGAAAAGGAATTGCCTGAATATCCACACTGAATAAGGCCCTCACAGGCTCCATGATGAAGAGTAATATTTTGAACATACAGCTTAAAGCTTTGGATGATCAAATGCCCCAAATTTTCTGTCTCTGCCTGTGAAAAACTTCCTGGATTATATCAAGATGTTGCAATGGCCAAGTCATCATCAAAAATGCCTGACAATGAAGTTAACTTGTTCTGCAGCTATTTAGCATGGCTGAAATCTATTTCCTCTTATTCTGAGTCATAAATATACCATTATATGCCAGGCTTAAGCAATTCAGATTTGAAAATTATGGTATCAGTCAAATCAGTCTAGTCAGCTCCCTCTTCCTTAGCTTCCATGTCTGACAATGTATCAGGATGCTAGGAGAATGAGACTAATGATTTACAAAAAAAATTATCTCCTAGCTCTTTGGAACAATCAAAGTACACAGAAATATCTGGAATTAACTTCTTGTACAAGATGCCCAAATGGTACTAAGTACTATTGGCCAATGGATCTCTGAAAGCCAGGAGTAGTTGTACCAGCCAGCCCACCATCCAAAGGCCCTTTGAGACATCTTCTAATACACAAATCTCAAAGTGCTCTGCAGCTTTTTTTTTCTCTTCTCACAGCTGGGCAAACAAATGGCTTAAATCTGTTGCCTAAGATAAAATGCTAAGCAAATGGCAGAACTAGGCATGAAAGCCAAATCTCCTTTCTGCAAACCAGTGTGTCATGCTTTGTTTAGGGAGAGGTTTTTATCAACATAGTGCTTCAACATCCTGACTCATTCTTTGCTGACACAGATAAAGGAGAGACAATACAAGGGACAGAAAAGTGAAGCAAAAAGAGCTGGTCACTGCTGTAGGTCAAGAAAACCCTTTTCTCAAGAGTCCTCACCATGCATTCTGTTGCTGGTCTGGAAACCTTCATCATCTTTGTCAACTGTGTCTGGTTCTAAGCAGAAGGTGTTTATATTCTCATCAAGGTACCAGCTGAAGTTTTCATCTACAATGCTAAACATCAGGGCAAAAGCATTAGCAGCACCAGTTCCTTGTATTGTGGTCTCATCTGCAGTTCCTAAATTGCAAACGAAAAGGAAAGTGATAAAAAAAGCCTTGGAGAGGATTGACTTTAAAAATGATGATAACCTTGGAGCATTCAAGGAAGTATGTGCTTTGCCCACGATCTACAGAACAGGATGAATTTCACCTAATTTCACACTTCTAAGATGTCTTGGGCACCCTCCAACAGACTTTGAAGAGATGAGTGCCCCCATAAGCAGTTCATCTTGTGTAAGTCAAGATGAATTTCACTATCTGTTCCATTTGATATAAGCACAGTATCTGCCCATGTCTGTTGTCCCATTTTATCCTTCTGTGGCTCGCTGCAACCAACCCTTCCCTTTAGTCAGGTTAGTTAGCATCTATGTGCCTACACACTAAATTAGGCTGGGGCCTGACCTGACCAGAAACCAGTTACTTTTTTTCTGACCAGGAATTAAGGAGGGGTGAGTGGTAGCCTGCATTTCTGTTGTATTTGAAGCAGCTGCTGAACTGTACTCCAGAATGGCTGTCTAAATGTGGCTCACTCTCCACAGACCAATGAGGAATCCTCAAAAATTACCTAGGACTAGATACTTACATTTTAAAAGGCTGAAGGCAGGATGAATAGAATCTATTCCAGATAAGTTCAATATCATTATCCAGGTGACCATTTGGGGAACAATCTGAGAGTATAGGAGTGGCGATACCAAATAGTTTATTATTATCCACCAGCAGGTGTAGACTTTATCTAATCATCCAGCCTGTCTCTGAACCCATGAAAACCTTCGCTTCCTCTGCCTTCTACAGGAGGGAGCTCAGAGCCTTGCTGTCAGTTTTGGGTCCACCACTGCTGTATGGACAATTAGAGCAGTAACACTATATAGATATCCACCTTTATGAATTCAAGAGCAAACACAAAGATAACCCTGGCTTTCGGGCTAGGATTGTTTTGAATATGCTATCTCCTAGATTCATATACTGTTATACAGTTATGAGATTAGTCTCACATATTCAGGTAGTTCTGCATGTTTCAATGGTTCCCCAAGAGAAAAGAAGTCTGAGACATTTTAATTGTGTGATGGAGACTGTTCCTGTCTTTTCCACATTGAAGTCTTTCTCTTCTTCATATATAAAACCTGCATCACTTAGATATTCTGTATATAAGATCAGGGTTGATTTTGTACTATGGAGCTGCTGGAAAGAGATGGCAGAGTTACATGTGCCCAGGGGCAGAGGAGGCAATGGCTCTGATGGCCAGGGGAAGAGGGCTGGTATATGATGGCTCCGGCACAACATTAGCAGGCAATAAAGCACACAGGACAGGCTGTTCTGTGCACATCCCCATATGGTTGTGATATACAACTTGTGAGCAAAAATAAATATATGGTCTGTATGGAGAAATAATTACAAACATTGGGCTTTCAAGTATGTAAATAAACACCATTGCCAAAGTCACCTGAACAGGCCTAATTTCATGTCCTGAGCAATGAGTCCTTTGTTCTTCCTCACATGTCCCCAGTTTGACAACATTTATATTTCATCTCAGCCATGACAGGATGGTCACAGAGCGTGCTGCAGTCCCTACACCAGCTGAGGCAAACCTCTGGTGAAGCCAAAGGGGAGCAGGAAGAGGGTTGTCCCAGAGCTACAATACCTACCCTGGGATGCTGCTGCAATGGCCCATCTATTCCTTGCCCCTTTTTATGGGCTATGCAGGGATAGACTCTAGACCATCATGTTTATACCTGTAAGCAAAAATGACTGTTAAGATGCCAAGCTTGGCAGAGGGGCTTGCTCTATTGGTGTTTCTAGCTCAGTACCTTTTTTACACACCAGCAGAGGCCCAATTAAACCAGATGCAATATCTCTTGGTGTGTCAATGTGAGAATGGTAAATCCAAGTCAAGCAGTTTGAGTCTGCCAAAGTTGGGGAATAATCTTTCCTTACTGGCCATGTGTATGTGTAATTTCCACCAGGAACAACAAAGTCGTCCTCTTTGCTTTTACCGCCGGTTCCATCAGGGTAAAGTGCTCCTAATACATAAAAGGAAAAAAGAAGCTTTTAGCCCCCCCTTTAACTGTTTTTGTTAAATAAATGTGTAATTTATTCCATTTTAACACATATTCATAAAATAATAACAGTACTCAAACACAAAATCACTGAGAAATTGTGAAAAAATCAAAATTTCTGGCTATCTCATCACAAAAATGTTGAGAGTTAAAATCCATTTTTTATCAACAGAAAAACTTTAAAAACACATTAACAGGCTCTGGTTTTCCTTGTTTCTTTGCTCTCATCAGTCATCTACACATTTTGTCAGCTAACATTATGTATATTCTCACAGAAAACTGATGAGAGTACTATATGTAGGGAAATCCACAAAATTCTCTAACAAAAATATACATACATAGGTCTGGAATTCTGAAAGTATATCTTGCCTATTATAGCCCAGAAGAGACAAAAACATTTAGTTGCAAGAACTCCATCCACTCAAACATGTTAGAGGTAGAAGGAGGAAGATGCTTTGGTTACTTATCATTCAGAAAAATGATTCAGGAAAAAAGACCCATCGAACCTGTTTATCCCAGGTGTTGAAAGTGCAAAAAGTTTTTGAGATGAGGCTGTTCCTGGTTTTAGTCACCAGCTGCAATTACTGATGAGTTTATGAGATGGTGATCTAAAGTACTCTGATGTCAATGTCCATAACAATAAATACTTAGACAAACTTTTAGCCATGATATTAGTTAGTCCAGAGTAAAAAGAAAGGAAAAAGCAAACCCGCTTTTACCTTCAGAGTCCTTGTCATAGAAGACCCCATGTGGATGCACAGAGTATGGGCGGGAAGCAAAGTTTTTTAGGTGGATGATAAAGACATCCTCTTCTTCTGCCTTCAGGACTGGCCCAAGGAATCCCAGCCATGCTGCTTTGGGGATCTCCTGGGAGTAAGTGTCATCTGTGAATTGTCTGAAAATAGCTTTTTTGTACACACGTCCTATCCGGTTGGCTCCTCTTGTTGCATACACACTTGCAAACCTGGTGTTGGGAAGGGAAAGTAATTTAGAGACAATAAACCTCCCTTAAGAACTGATCAAATAACTGATGCTTGTAGCGAATATAAACAGTTCCCTGGGACAGATCACACAGCTGGTGGAACTAAAGCTGAGGAGTAAATATGGACAGGACTAGCAGGGTCCAAGCCCCTTTCTGTACAGTAAAAACTGTCTACTTGCAGGTCTGTTCTTTAGCACAGTTGCTAACATTGAGGACCAACCACTCAACCCCTTCTGTACAGTTTTAGCAACTTCTTCCTCTTTTGAAGATTTGAGACTTCGTCTCTCAAAGCATGACTGTTCAGAAGGAAAAGTAAAACAAATTGAGTTTTTTCAAAAGAAAATAAGAATGATTCTAATCAACTAACTTGACTGCCTGGAAGTGTAACATCAAATACATTTTGTATGAAATGCGTAATTTCTACATTCCAGAGTCTATGTTTATAGCAACTTGAAGTGACAGAGAACCTACTATATGGTCAGTGGTTAACACATTATAGCTTTTAAATACCTGCTCCCTTGGAAGCCTAAATTGCATTTGCAATCTAATATCATCCAGCTCCCCACTCCAACCACTGGTTCCCATCAAGCCCTCTCAGATCAAAGAAGCCACATACCATCAAGAACTTCTTTTCTATGCAGACACTTGCATAAATTTCAATTAATTGACTAAATTGCCTCCTACACTTATTCTGGACAAACCAAGCACACTGATTTTCTTTATGTCACAGAGCTCTTTTTGGAAAGCAATATTTTTCCATCTCTTTTTAAGTCTGGACACAAGAACTCACGCAATAGGCACAAAATATTCCAGCTAGGGCCACAACTGGGAAATAATTTTTCCCTTTTAGTCATAATACATACTGGCAACCTATCTTCATCCCAACTCTGACAATAAAAAATCCATTTTTTACTTCTCTCCAGTTTACAGCTGATAAGTATGATACACATTCTTAATCCCTAATTATCCACACAGTGAGGGCAGAAGAAATGAAACACTTTGCTGCACAACCATCAGTGGATTTTATGACCAATTTCACCATAGCTGACTGCTCCATGAGCTTTTTCATCCTCTGAATATTTTTTGAACTTTCATGTTTCCTAACAAACTCATAAAAAAAGCTGAGCTAAATTTTTCTGAAGCATCACTGGCAGAAATACAGTGATTTCATAATCGTTGTGAGTTTTGTGACTGGTCAGTTCACCTGCCCAACCAATTTTGTTTAGATGCTTTTGTGAAGTGCCAGCAACCTAAGTGGTGGATGTCCCAGGAGTTGAAACGTATGATTTGCTTTGAGTCCTTCATAGTATCTATTACTCCCTCTATCCAAACCATTCTGTGATTTCTAGGACACCATAACTCCTAACATCCCTGATGTAGTCATTATGCCTCCATGCTCACTGTCTAAAATGGACCCCTAAAGTGATCCAGACATAAAAGCCTCCAAAGAGGATAATTTTTAATTTGAAAAATGTGCTTTATAACAAGCCACGACTTTTGGCACAAATTAAAACATTGCCAATTATACTGTTGTAGCAGAAACAGTTGGCTAGGATGGAAGGGAACAGATGGAAACTTCTCAGTCTGCTTCTTCACAGAAAGATGTATGTCAGATAAATACACTCCAAAAGCATGGTTAAGGAATGAGTTGCCAAGAAATCTGGATTCTCAGTGAATTAGCAGATCTGTGGTAACTGTCTGTGAGCATAGCAAGACCTGTCAAGTCACAATGCATTCACAAAGGAGAAGATACGTTCCACCGCCTGAGGGGAAGAGCTGCTACAAGAGTCTTTACCACAGAGTAGCAGGCGGTGTCAGTAGGAGTGCAGTGTAAATGCACATGCTTCCTTACCTCATGGCAATGTATTCAGGTGGCTATGCCCTAATTTGAATTAAGAATTGATTTTTTAGCAAATAGATTTTTTTTAAAAGTGCTTATTTTCAGGAGATGTTTTTCATCAGATTTTTTTTTTTCCAATTTCATCAGCCACCAAATATTTTGAATTTAAATGAGGTGCTGCAGTGGCACCATACTTTCCCCATGATGACAATGCCTTTATGCCCTTGGTTTTCTGGCCAGATATCATTGCACACTCTCCCAACAACACACCTGGGATACACTATCTCTCCTGAAGAAGGAGAACTGTCCCACAGAAAATTGTAAATACTTGACATGAGCCTAGCTCCTTTAAATGCATAGAGTAGGGATCCCAAATTCCAGTTAATTATTGAAGCTCAAGAAATCACTCTGAGAAAACCTTCTAGGCTTAGGCACTGGAGACTTTCTCAGTGCCTAAAGCCATGCTATAATATCTGGATCTGTGCTTGTCTTCTATTTAAAGCCATCTAGGGGTCAGGAAAAGAAGTCTTTTTAGTGGCAGCTTTCTGAAAGGAGACCCATCCAAATGATCCCCTTGTTTGGAGCTGCTTCTTCATATTCCCCTGTTCACTTCAAACTGTTTAATCGTACTGGTGGTTTTGTGATATCACTGCCTAAATATCTTCCATCTTTCTGGTCTTGTGCAGATGAAAGAACTGCTCCTCTAAATTTTAACTGTCTCCTTCCAACTCAGTTGTCACCCTGCACTTCATGTGAATAAATTCATGATGCTCAGCCAGCCCCACTTCCATAGGAAAGGGGAATACTCCATTCTCTGGGGCTGTACCCATGAAAGTTTCCCAAATTCCCTCCATCTTCATCTCAAAGGCTTGCAAATCAGAGCATAAAAAATTTTGTTCAGACCAAGAAAGCCAAAAAATTTTGTTCAGATTAAGAAAGCCATGCAATCCTGCCTTTATTTTTATGCCTGATTTCATTTTACTGCTTAACCATTCTCAGGAGTTCCTAAGCTCCAAGGAGAGAACAGGGAGGGAATTAACTCAAATTCCTTAAAATAAGTGTTAACAGACAGCCATCTCCCTTCAGTGATGACCAGCATGACTCTTCCAAATGAGAGAAAGAGTACAAGAGTGCCATGTAGATTCTACTTCAAATCAAGACTAGAAGTGCAGATAATATGCCGTGTCCAAGCAGGACTGTGATTTAGGATAGGACCATGAGTGAAGTGTAATTTCTACACCTATTTCTTTTGTCACACAGAAGAAATGTTTTGCCATAACTTTTGCCATGTTTATGTTACCTTTGATCTTAAGGTTACAACAGAGGTTATATTTTTCCAAGAGGTGCTTACATGAGTATTGTGTTGTAGTGCATGGCTAAGCAAACAACTCCCCAGTACCTTGAAGACAGATCCTTACATTATTTCAAAGCCTCCTGAGTTTGTTTGCTGCTGTAATCACCGAGTGCCAAAAAACCAATATTCAGAATAGCTATCAGATATAGAGTCCCAAATTTTCTCCTGTGGCTAACATTCACAATAGCTATTGTATGCTCCTGGGTGCAATTGTAGGCAAATGAAAATTTTCTTTTATTATTGTTCCACTAAAGTCCCATAGATTCTACACCAGTAAACATTTAAACAACCATCTTTATGGGTTTATTCCCTAAAATCTGTTGGTGGTGAAACTCTCCACCCTCTTCATATACTCAATAGCTGAGTTTATAACAGCTTTTCTATGTCAGTGCTCATGATTTTTCCTGTGGCTGAAGTAAGACCATGGCTGCAGACTGCCCCAATCATTTTAATCCCTGGGTCATATAGCCTGTTCAGGGTAACTCTCTGCCAAACCGTAAGTCCCATGCTAAGGCCAATGCAGTGTCTGTGCTTGAGGGATGGCCAGTGGTGCCAACTCACCTCTGTAGATGGTGCCCTGACCACAAAGCATCAAATAACAAAGTAAGTTGTGTGTCCTCAAAACAGAGAGAAATAAAGTCTTCAAAGAATGTTTTAGGCTTTTTCTGACCCACGCGAGCAATGGAAAAGGTCAATCAAATCCATAAAATCTTAGGTGAAGCTCTGAGGTGTCACTGGTGGGGTATGATGGCTTCTCTCCTACAATAAACTTGTGCTTCTGCTGAAGTCAGTAACAAAACTCTCAGGCTTCATTAGAGCCAGGATTTCATCTCAAATGCCCTTTTGATGTTGACCCTTCCCACAATGATCATCTCCACTGATGCAATTGGGTTATTTGGCTGCATAATGACTCAGCCATTAGTTTAGCATCTGTGACGACAGTTTCACGTCATTTGTCTGGGTGGGATTTCCTCATAGACAAATTGCACAAACCGTGTTTGATGCTATGGTAACAAAAAACACCCCTTAGTGTTGGTGGGTGCAAGTCTTGGCCCACATGAATGTAGGATTGTTGTCCTAAAGAGGAAGAATGAGCTGCTACATCAGGCAAAACTTACTGACATCTACCACCAGCTGAGCAAGATTTAAGTGTCCATCATATAAACTAGTATCAAATTAATTCAAAGGGATTATCAACTAAACTTTAATCCTGAGGGCCGAGCTACAGCAGAGAGAGAATGACTGATGCATGTCAAGCTGCAACACCTAAGTGTATTTTCCTCTTGAAAGACCATTTCCCATGTGACCATTAATGGGAACAGCCAAAAACAAAGCTCATCCTCCTACTGCAGCAATATCCGTGCCCTAACTCACAAAATCTCGCTGGGATCTGCACTACATCCAGCAGCACTGACAGCACCTTGGACTTTGTGTGTCCAGTTAAATGATGTCAACTCTTTCACCAGTTGTGTCAGGTGTGAAGGGATTCTGAACACTTTCCCAGCTCACCTATGCTCAGTGGCCATAATTTGGATCTGGAATTTCCAAAGGCCTGTGTGCTTCACAAAATGTAAGTTTAATTTTTGAAGGGAGAACAGAGAATGAAATTTCTTCATTTCATTCGTAACACTCCAAATTATGAGAATTAGTGAAACAGCTTAAGGCCTCAATTAGACGAGACAAAGGAAAGAGGTGAACAGCCTCATTACTCTATTTACATAAAAAGTACTGATGCATAGCATGATACTCGTTCTGTGAAGGAGCAGCAGGCTGGTCCTTAGGCACTGCAGTAAGACAAGGCATAGTAAAAATTTTCATCTAAGCAGATTAGTTATACTGTGTTTGGATTAATCAGCTCTGATGAGAAGCAGCCTTTTTAGCTCACACCCAAGGAGGTTCTGACGCAGCACTAGGATTCCTGGCTCTGGAGGCAGCTCACTCAGCACTAGCACAGCGGGAACTGAGTAGCGTAACCGTGTCTGGTGCCAGAATCAGCTCACCTGGTTTCCAGCCCCATGCCTCAGCTACTGAAACCTCCTTTAGCCTCTTTATTTCTAAAAACTGAAGGCTGTGAAGGGTATTATTGACTTTGGCATAGCAACATTGAAAATCATCTCTTAAATGTCACTATCTGATCCAGGCAATGTAACACTTTCCATTGCAGACTTGCTAATTCAGGATTTTCATTAAGTACTGAAGAAAAAGTGATTTTGATTATATCTCTGTGGGCTAGCTGGAATAAAGGGAGCATTCCTTTATGTGTATGTACCAACTCTTTTAAAGATAATCAGTTTGTCTGCAACATCTTTATCTTCACTTCCCTCTCAATAAGACTGGGATAGTGCCCCATCAGATGGGTGCCAAGAAGATGCATCACAAGGTGAGAAGTGCTAGACTCAGCGAGCACAAGCATTGCTGCTTGCAGAACACAGCTTAAAATACATTCCTGTCACTACCAGGGAACTGATCTTTAATATTTGCATGTGGAAATATGTTTTTGAGAGTATCCATAGGAACAATGCAGACATGCTATTATTCCAGAATATAGCACTGTATTCTGGCTCAACTCAATACAGTTGGAAAATGGATTAAAATAGTAACAAGAATTGCTTATTTTTTCTGCATGTAAGGAGTTCATGGCTCTTCATCTTTAGGTGTATAATCTACATTAAAATCCTCTGTGGGTAAATCCTTTGGAATTAGTGTTCTGTAATTATTACATTACAGTGATGAATGAAGACATAAGCTATCTTCCCTCCCTGTCTTGCCATTTTGTGCAAGGCATTTCTGTAACAGATTTAGAAGTAAATGTGCCACTGGATGTTCAGGGAACACAAAGTGCAGACAACCGCAAAAGTACAATTCACAGGACAGATTCCAATCTCTCTATAGTATTGGAGTGGATTTACAAGTAGCTGCTCTTCAGTTAAAGCTGAACAATTTTATAGTGAGAAGTCTTCTAGTTTAGTGAGTGGAGAAAGTCATCCTCAGCTATAAAGAGAAGGGAAGTGAGAAATTCAAGTATTTAACAAAATGAGGCATAACCTTCCAGAAAAGCTTATTTTCATGGGCTGGGAGCAAACTATTATCCTGAATTCCACCTATAAAGGCTGACACCTATTGATTTGGATGCTAGTTGAGACCTCTATTTATTAAAAGCATAAGCATAAATTTGTGTTGAAAAATAAAACTCTATTGCCTCCTGCTTGTGGCAAAATAATTTTCTTTAAGAAATGCTACTGAGAGTGATTCTAAAATTGCTGGCCCTACAGAGAACTCCAGCATTGCTTGGGATTTCCTGGAAAATCAGAAAGGGCATTTCCATTTCTAACTCCTGGATTGCAGCATCCAGATTCCTGTATGCCTCCAGACTTGGTATGGACACCAGGACTCCTCACTCCCTCATAGCTTCCACTCCAATCCCAATGCTAGGAGGGACCCACAGACTATCTCTAGTGTCTCAAAGACATCAATGAAATATTAAAAATATTCCCATATATGTTTGAATCCCATGCTGTAAGAGGTAATGGTTTTAAACGAAAAGAGAGCTAATTTAGATTATATTCAGGGAAAACATTTGTCACAATGAGGGTGGTAAAACACTGGCACACACTGCCCGGAGAGATGGTGGATGCCCCATCCCCAGAAATATTCAAGATCAGGTTGGACATGGGTCTGAGCAGCCTGATCTAGTTGAAGATGTCCTTGGTCATGGCATGGGATGTGGACTAAAAGACCTTTAAAAGTCCTTTCCACCTCAAGTTATTCTTTAGAAAGGCACCAAGGATTAGTGCCACCTCCATCCAAAGTCCAAGCTACCTCTCCCAGTATGGGAGGAATAAACAGCCAACTCCAGCATTGTGGACATGAGGACACCTGTTTTCCACTGGCTATGGCACAAATCATCACAGCACTTACCTACGCTCTCTAGTTTCAGCTCAGGTGATCACCAGATTGTCTGACCCTTCACTCTTGTATATCTAAGTGTTTATCTAAATAGATTTCCTAAATGGAGGTTCCCACAGTTGTATACATTCCAAAGATATAGGGAATTGTATCTCATTTGTAGGCATTATACACATCTGAATTTCAGAGTACCATACCAAGTTTCCCAACTTTTATCATCTCACAGAGAGAAATCTTAAAATCTTTTGCCAGCTAAACAAAATTTTGTGTCTTACTGCAAAATACTGTGCTTGATCATAGAAAAGTTGTGGTTTGCTTTTGGATACCAAATCCCAGAAATACCTGCCTCTTCATGAAACACACATAGGGGACTTTACTGCTTTTTTGACAAATATCAGTTCCTTGACATCCCCTTCAACTACACACTGTCACCTTGCTTAATCAACAATGATGAAAGATAAGTCAATAAAAATCTACTTGTGCATTGAATTGAAATCCCACCTATGACAATACCACCAGAATAAAACCAAGAAAAAGACCATCTTAAAACATTTGCAGCAATATTAACCAAGTTAACCAATTTTGTTTGGAGCTCTTGAAACACCTTCTTCTTATCAAAGCCCCCAGTCACTTACTTGTCCTCTAAGAGGCTTTGTCCAGTGATGAGGTTTTTCCCAGATGGTGCATAGTCCCAGTTCTCTTCCACAATCCCTAGGTAGTATGTTCTGGTCTTGGATTCCACCACTGCAAACAGCCACAGGAACCCCAGGGCACGGAGGCAGCCACCATGCTGTGCAGGAGGCATTTGTGGTGGTGACTTTGAGGTTGGCAGCAAGCAGGCAGCGGCAGCAGCAGGATGCAGCACAGGGAGCTCACCCCTCCCTCCCTCCCAGCTCTCGACAAGTTATAAATAAGGAAGGGTCAGAACAAAGCTCCTCCTTTTCGACAGGTTAGGACTGGGATAGGTAGAGAGCTCGGCTATGCAGAGCAGGGCTAAGGAGGAGGTTGATGTCAAGGCAGGACTTTTGCCAATGCTTTAGTAGGCGCATAAATTGCTACCTTACCTCTTCAGGCTAGAGCCAGTCGGTGGTTTTTAGAAGTTTGGATGCTTTTTGTCTTCTTTTTTCTGGACTAGGTGATATGACATATTAGATCTGAGGAGGAGTTGGTGGTTCTGACATCCCTGTAAAAGCCCTTTCTTAAAAAAGATTATTTTAACTTCTTTATCATGTTTGAGATTCCTAAAGCTAGCATCTCGCTGCCCTCATTTTTTGTTTTTGGGGGTTTTTTTCAATGGCATAATAGTGAGTTAGAATCCACCATTATCAGAGAAAGCAAAAGAATTGGTCAGTACCTCTCTGATTTTTAGAATTTTTAGATCCATTTATTAAGATTGCAAGTGATCTGAATATATTCAGTTTTAGAGTGCCCAAAATGAAGCCCCTTTTTGCAAACATTCCTGGAAATTAGAGGCCTTATAAAGTCTTTTCATTCGGATACCTAAGAATTGAGGCACACAAAAATCACCCTTTTATTAACCTTGGTAATTAACATGCATATGTAGCTTTCTAGAAAATCAGTCCCTCCCTTTATAGCTTAACTTCCTCTAAGAGGATATCTTGTGCCCAGTGTAAACCTATACTTGATAGGATAGGATATTTTAAACCACTTAGGAAGCATCCACAAGAAATATCACCTATGTGGCAAGACATTTTTCAAAATCACTCTCTTCCTAATTTTTAACTGACTAAAGGCATACAAATCTTGCAGTTCTGGAATACAGTTCTCAAGACGCATTGCAAGCTTTAACAATTACGAAATTCCCCTTTCAGCTCTAGATCTGACCTCTTCGTGTTAAAACTAGTGGTTGCTCATGGCTAGGGGTTCAAGAGGCTTCACAAATGGATTTGGTAGTTAAAAGTTCACTGCTGTCAGCCAAGGCATAGCCCAGTGACGTGAGTGATGTTTTATGTGGCAGTCGTGCGAGGTTCACCCTCTGGCATGTAACAGCAATGGCAACACATACAGTCAGCTGTGCTGAACACCTCTCTCCATTACTGGTGCGCAGATGTCTCTGAAGTCACACAGAGAATAACCCAAAACACAGGTGAGGTTCAGAGCAGCCCGGTCTTCAGCCACCTGGACTGTGATAGATCTCATCTAAATTAAGAGACAAGGCACACAGACACATGGAGTATTTTGCTAAAGAAGCTTTTGGTGGTTTTAGGCTATGCTTTGCACCTCTTTAGCTATGATGACTGAAAGCCCAGTATAAGTGGGTAAGGATGGTCAGATAATTGGAAATGGTCAGCTGGACATAGCTGTAAAAGGAGGAGTCCCTCAGCCCAAAACTTCTCTCTGATATATATTGATGTTCATTTTCTCACGTCAGTTAATTGATGAAAAATGAGAAAGAGAGAGGTGATAGGACAATATAGATGTTGTACAGAGTTACTGATCCTCAGCACCCACAGTCTTCCTGATAACCTTGGAGACGTTGCTCATCTCTTCACTCTTCTGCTGCAAATCACATGCTGCCCAGTTTCTTGGCTTTTCATGTTAATATATATCCTCTCTTCCAAAACACTGATACTTAAAAGTCATCTTTCATCTCCACTGCTTTGTTGTGTCACTTTGTTGTGCTACTCAAATGATGACAACTAAAAGTACTGTGATTTTAAGAGGCATAATTAGCAAGCAAAAGAAAAGGCAAAGATTTCAGGACAGGCAGAGCTTTGCTAGATGGTGGCATAGCCATCAAACTGGTGGCATAGCCACTGGTGTGGGACGGCTGGTGGGCTATGAAGCTGTGAAAAGGTCAAGATGATGCTTGAAGGTTAAAAGGATCGCACTGTTGTCTTTGCCCAGGACCTAGGACTCTCCTGCAGGGAACACTTCCACTGCCCAGAGTATCTGTCCAAAGCCCAAGGAAGCTACAAACTTCATATCCTGACACTCAAGCACTTGAGTTTACAGAACTCAGAACAGTGTAATAGTGTTATGCAACTATTCATTGTCATAAAGTAGTGAGCATTTTGCATTCGAATGGGAAACATGTTTATTTATAGGGTAAAGTGCACTTTGAGCGATATTGTGTGGAGTTCAATTGCTTAAATGAGCCATTTGCATGGTATTAGAGATATTTAAGGACTAGGTACAAGGCTAGTTTCAGCTAGACAGTTTTGCCATGACCTCCTGGCTCTGCTTTTATGTAACTAAAGAATTCTGTTATATGTTTAACTAAATCTCTATATGTGGACTCATACAACTCAAGAGCATCAAGCTATAGGGAATACAAAGGGGGGGAGTGTCCAATTCTGAGCTGGCACTTGACTGCACTATAGTAATTTAAATAATAATAGTGCTATGTCCTAGTTTTTCTATTGCTTCTCATGAACCCAGGATTGGGTCCTAGCACCTTTCTTCTTAGAATAACTATTTAAAATTCAAATATGAATTTAATTTATTTGTCTATTACTGTAAAATTTATTTATGCAACCAGAATAATGTGAGGACATTGCCACCCTATATCAGTAATATGTTGTAAGTCTGGCAAACGCCTTAGCTTGGCTTTGGCACTTACTAGATCTGGCAACTAGTATACCCTTTACATCCACACATTAACATTTAATTACCTTGTCGCATCATTAAATCCAGGCACATTTACATTCCGGTGAAGTGCTGTGGGCGTGACTCAGAAAAAGATGAAAGAACAGCTGTTTTGCCCTTGCATCAGGAAAATTTCTGGGAAGCTCCCCTCCAGCAATGAGGTAATGGGATTAAGTTTGTCACTTTGTTCAGGATCCTTTTAGCAAAGGGGTTGAGCGTTGGTTCCTCTGAGACTTTGTGTCCCTCTGAAGGCTAAAATTAGAGCATGACTGGATTTCAAAATTTTGTAATGTGAAGCAATGTTCCCAGGTCTGAAAGGTGAACATCTTGAGTACCAGTTTGTGAATGAGCCCTGAAACATCACCAACAAAGCTTTCTTTTCAAGTACAGTAGGAATGATTGCAATAATTAGCTTAAGTTAGTGCACTAAAACTCAGACTTGTGCCAACTACTGTTAGTGATTTAACGACAATACTTGAGTTAACCTTGTGATTGCCATAAGATCAATAAAGAGAGATGCTGTATGTGCTATCTTCATCAGTAATTGAAATTAGGCAGTTCACAAATGAGCATTTTATTCAGACTGCCTATTACCGAAGCCTAGCTTGCATTCTCCATTGAGCAGATGACGAGTTGATGTTCATGCAGATGGGTCTGCTCTTTTCCCTCCTCTTCTTTTTGATAGTAGTAGAATTTCCAGTCATAGATGCCCCTTCTTAGTCCTTCTTCTTTATTAGTTTGTGTCTCCATTGCAGTCCAGGTTGGGAAATTTGTCTGTTTCCAACGTAAGATTACCCTCATCTGATACTGCCACCAGTCCTGGAGTGACCATCTCAAGGTGACAAAGAGTGCCTGTGGTACATTTAGGAACTCAGTTATACCCTCCTAAGTTTCACATCACCCTTTTAACCAAGACATTCTCTGTCTTCATCAGTTTTCTCACGTTCTCCAGCCACAAACACATATTAAATACAAAAGCCTCATGTACATAGTACATCACTGAAAAACAATTTCCACTGCATTTTCTAATAATTTTCTGAGTTGCAGCAGTAGTGAGCAGAATGTAGACTTCATGTTATCTTGGGAAGTCACACAAGGTGTATCTGAATTACTTGAATCTTTTGAGTTCATACTGGTAGGTTGGAAATATCAAAAACCACCTGCCCTGCAAGACATGCACAACTTCTATTTGCAGTTCTGGGTAGGACTTTAAAAGCTTCCTTGGCATATACAACAATTCCCAGGAGCACTCCAAATCTGAGCACTGAAACTGCTGGAGAGAGAAAGACAAAAAAGCCACTGGAACTCCAAGAATAACAAGGACCTGCGGCCAGCGAGGATATTAGAAAGGCAGCTGTAACACGTGTCATATTGAACTTGACTCGCATCTGACTGGAAGTCTTTGTGGCAGGATGGAGACTGAACACACCTCTTCAGATTCCCATGTCAGAGCCCACATGGCTCCATAGTGTTACCTTCCAGCCATTTGGGCTAAGTCCACATACCCAGCTCAGGGTCACAATTGGACATTCACCACAATAGTTGTCTGGAGATCATTAGGGCAGAGTAATTTTCTCTGTACATCTCTGTGCAGACATTCTCCTTGTAGAACACCTACTTTGGAACATTACCAGTTGTGGACAAATATTGAGACAAGGCGTGAAATGGGAAAAAGGTCTTCTGTTATACCAGAAGCAGCACATAGATTCTTTCTTTTCCATCAGGGTTTTGAGCCAAACCAAATATCTGCCACAATAACAACAAAGGACAATACCATAGCTAAATTCAGACTTTAGAGAAACCCATTATACATTGGGGAAAAACCTAAAGATATTTAAATGCGAGAAATGTAAAGGAATGCAATGATATGAAGGAAGGCATTTAACAGTGTATTGAAAGAAGCTGCAAGTTTGAAGATATTACAATAAATTGCCAAATAGGCTGGACAAGCAAAATGTGTTCAGCCTCAAAAGCCATTAAAACAAAGCTAAAAAAAAAGGATGTTTTGATCATAATTAAGAGAAGCTTCTTGCATGTGGTAACTCATGTAATATCTGCACTGTTAAAACAAGACTAATACCTCAACAGAACTTCAAGGTACATTATTTATGGGTTTCTATGGTGCTGCCCGTTGTAGCACTTAACAAACATGAAAGAGCTTAATGTTACGTCAGCACTGTGGGACAGAGTGTGTTTATTAACCCTATTATACAAATGAGGAAAGAAGAAGGGTAGGCAATATCCAGACACTCAGGGCAGCAGGGCAGCCTGGTCTCTTGATTCCCTATCCAGAGCTGGGATTAAGGCAACAGCCCTCCTGCCTCACAGCCTTACCCCTGAGCATGAGGATGGTGGAGACCAGGGTCTCGTTGGACATTCACTGTTCGTGGAAGTGATGCTGTGATCAGTTGGTGAAACCCTTTCACACCCACCTTTGCTGCATGCCAGCATAAGGGCCAGTGCCCAGGTTCACCTGAGCTCTCCCTTGAGCAGTTCTGCTGCCTGCCCAGTCTCTTCCAGGTGCCCCATGGGCATCATGGGATCCTCTTCCCTCACGTCTCGCGGCACTGACCTACTTACTTGCTCTAGAGGAAACGTAGCCCTTTTGTTTTCCTCCTGTGAGGTCATTGCCTCATTTTCTCTATGGGTAAATAGGGGAGATGTGGCAATAAACCCCAGCACTGCAAACCTAACCATGGCTACCTAAAGCAGGCAGTAGAAAAGAAGTTATCAAGCACTGTGAGCAGGAAAAAAAGAATTGATGTGATTGTATCTGTATAAATTGCTTCCAAACTGTTTTAAACTGAACACTGCCAGGCAAGATACCCCTAGGAGTGCTATTAACCTGCACACTCCCAGCAGGCTTGTGACACTTTGCTTGGGGTCTGCTGATTAAATGGGAGGGTGTTGTGTGTAGTGGAGGAGCTAATAGGAGTTACCTGTTGTCGAGACAACTTTTCTCCAGTTTCTCTGCCTGAAAAGGAGAAAAATGCAAAAAATGTCACGTTGTGAAAATCTGTATGATTACCCACAGTGAAATTATGTGATTTATGGGACATGCTGCCAATACTTTTAGTGTCTTTCATCTGAGTCTACAAAGCTTTTCAATAAGGAGCAGCCCTACCACTCTTCAATGATACTGGTACTTCCTATTTGTAGGAGCCTATGTTACAGCCAGAGAGTCATTCACAGAATGGAAACTTTTGGATCTGATAGAAAATAATTTCTACAGCATTATAAATTCCATAGTCTATGGAAAAAGCCTCTCTCTTCCACCAGATCAGTCATCATTTTGAAGAGTTTGCTGTGGTCTTTCAAAACATCATCTTCCTTTGTTTCATAATTCCATGTTAGTACCAAATTGTTACTGAGAATTTCTTCTCCTCTCTGCCCAGCTCTTCCCTAGTCTCTCCCCTGCTGAGTACAGTTCTAGGAGTTGCAAGGCACCCTTAGTTTAATAGAGACATGCAGAAGACAAGATAACTGTGATTTAAAACTCCAGACTTTGATCAGGACTCCCAGCATCTTTCTTTGCAAGTAAGGGCTTGTGAACATCATGGCATGGATATGGCCTGGTAAGCCCACTCTATGTATACAAGACTGATCAAATTTGCCAAGTCTGGTGCAGAATCCTCTCCAAAAAGATTATGAAGTGAAAGGCAGCATGGTTCAAATATGGCTGCACCATCTCTGGGTCCAAGCTGGAGTGTTTCTGTGCTGGAGACCCCTTACATTTCTGAAATCAGGACTAATTCATACAGAGTCACCCTGGCTTTGCCAATATGGTATCAGCACAGCTTCCTCCTTTCCCAGGCCAGGTGAGTAGTTTGAATGGGAAACTTCATGAACAGCAGTGCCCAAAATGATTCCTCCAGCTCCTACAGGGCTTGAGGCAGATACACAGGTCCACAGTCTGTATGTTTTGGAAGCAAAAAGTGGACATCAAATCCCACCTTTGGGCACCTCAGAAAACAGCCTAAGTCTCAGAAGTGCTGAGCAAGCTCCCACAATGGAGGAAATATGGTTTCAGCTGACTAACTGTAAGCACTAAGTTAGCCTTAGCTTCTCCTATGTGCTCATCTGCAAAGTGGGAATGATTATATCTGACTCCCTCTCCAGGTATTTGGAAGCTAATTTAGTTAATGCTTGTCAAGCACTTTCAGGTCTTCAGATGAAAGGAGCCGCAGATAGGCAAAGCATTGCTATTATTATTAATTATTTCTATTGTGCAAGGAGACATGAAAGCAGCAAGAGTGATGATTATTCACTTCCTTTACAAGTGTCAAGACACAGTGCAAACACACAGACAGGGATCCTCCCTGCCCTGCAGTGCTCCTAATCTTACCAGCCAGATCAACCAGACAAGGAGAGGGGAAAGGAGCACAGACCCAGACAAATGCAAGCATGTAGTGACTTACCGGTTGGGTTTTGCAACAGTTGTTTTAAGAAGTGTCCTGTTAGCCAAAAAAGCACAATATTGCTGTACTGAGGTGTTTAAAAATCCAAAGTCAGTCTTTCAAAAAATGAAAAGCTTTTTACAAGTGCCAGTAAATGGTAATTCTCCTTACTTGGCCTCTGATTTTTGATTAAATCAAGTTTTGAAGTTTTTCTCTGCAGCCACAAGTACTGAAAATATTTCACTCATTAAAAAGAAGTCAAAATTCTCCAACAACAAACTAAGGTATTTGGATATGTAAGACAAATTCCTAGTAGTAACAGGTTGCTGTCAATCAGATGCTCAGAAGGAAGGAGATGAGCCTTGCTGCTTGCTGGCAGCTCATCCCTCTTCCTTTCCAAGCACTCAGTGAGTCTCTCACAATTAGTTTTCATTCTCTCCAAGGTGCCAGGGGCTGACTGCACATCACAAAGGAGTCTATATGCAGTGATGAGATTTTCCACAGTAATTTGTTCCTTTATCTAATGCCTGACTAGAGAGGCAGACAGACAGAAATGTGAAAAAAACAAGTGGATCCCAGCCAGATACTGAAAACTCTCAGATGTTGCTGCAAAAAGGCTGGGGCTGGCTCATCTGAGTGAGTGGGAAGCATGATCAAGGTCAGTAGTATAGTAGAACTGGGGTGCTCTGGGTGAGATGTGCCAATCTGAGTGATCCCACCTTTCCTTCAGAGTCACAGAGGCAGATCCTGTGTCAGGGAGGTACCAGGCTAGACCAGCAGTCAGACATCTGCATCCCTTGCCTTCTTCAGGGTCCATGTCAACCCATTAGTAGACCTAGAGTGTCCTGGGTGAATTGGACTGCTGTATGAATCCAAATGGTTTTCTTGTTAGTTTTTTCCCAAGTAAAAGCATCCAGTTCATTTATCAGTAGCTAGTGAACATGTTTGGAACCATATCAGCTGCATTCTTTTGGTTGACTTTTTGTGAGATGAAGACGCCTCATGGAAACTACCAACAGATGTGCCCTGTAGTTAAACTATTGAACTACTCTTAAAAGAATCCCAACTTCTTTCAAAAAGCAATTCTTTCAAGGAAGAGGCAGCAGTGTTTCTGGAAGGTCATAGGGAAGGGCATCCTTATCTCATTAAGCACATCAAGGATATTAAAAATAGGTTTAAAATGCTGAAACAGCTGTCCTGCATGCATCACTTCTGCTTTCCAGGGCTGCATTTCATCCTTGGGCTCTCACTAAGCTCCCTCTAATGGCCACAGACATCGTGGATCATTTTCTCTCTGTCACCACAGGGAGAAGACATAGGGATGAAGTCCCAGCATTGCTCAGGGACTTAGCATGTGCCTGATGAGGACACCCTCCAGGTTTTTATTTTATTAATGTGTGTAGGTTCATGTCTCACCTAGCTGTTTTATGATCTTGTCTCCACCCTTTATCTTCCCTCTTAACACTTCCTCACGTTCTTGCCTTTCTCCCCAGCCACTGGAGATACTCCATCATTGCAGAGTTAATGCATGCCTTGCCCTTAGCAAAATTCAGTCCCTCATCTCATACAAAGAATGGATTACACCACTGAGGAATGACAAAAGCATACTCTGGACAGTTTGTTCATATTTTTAAATTTAGCTTTTTGATGTCTTTCTCATGCTGGCTCAAGCAGGGCCACCTGAAGCTGGCTGCCTAGGACCATGCTCAGATGGCTTTTGAATATTTCCAAGGATGCTATATCTCAAGAATGGAAAAAGACAGTTCACACCTCTTCACAGGAACTTTGTCTCTCTAATTTCGAACACATAAAAATGCCTGCAGTCCACCTCCTTCAACATCCCCTCACCTTCAAAAAAGTGAAAGTAAAACTGCCTTTTTGCAAATATAGAAGGAGGAAAGAATAAATATTTTGAAGATCACAATTTCTTCATTTCTGGGAAAAATTTGTGATGTGGTGGTCTCTGCAAGCAGAGAAGCCCTTTCAGAAACCATTCAGTGCTAAGAAATGCCCAAAGGCACTTTCCACTTCGGAAAACATTGACTTAATTGCCTCAGATCCTTATGCAACATATGTGGAGATTTAAAATACTATCTTGTCCCACAGTGGACCCAAACTAACAACTTCAGAGTCAGCAAGGAGGTGCATTGTCCTTTCTTCAACCAGTCAGAACCAGCTGGAAAAAAACAGACAAACCCCAGGATGTGAAGACCAGTTGTATTTCCAAAGGCTTATCCAGTTTTTCCACATACACCTGTTTCCCTGATAATTAAATAAATAGTAAATAATTTTACTAGCAAGAAATAATTCTGGCTACAAACCTGGCCTAATGTGCATGTTCAAAACATCACAGCTATGCACATAGAGCTAGCATTGATTTTCCTTTTTTTTTTTCCTTCTGGCATAAAACCAGATGGAGATAGTGAATGAGAGGACAGTCCCCCTTGCAATAACAAAACACTTAATGATCACTTATGACCTCCTGGTTGTTTCCCTCCTTTTTATTCTGGTGGGAGTCACTGCCCCACGTGCCTCAGCCTTGCATGGAAATTTTTAATCTCTTTCAAGTTACCTGGACAAGCTATGAGACTCCATCTGACCAAAAACACCACTCTGGACTACAGAAACCTTCCCTCCTGACAGTGTCAAACAGCTCTAAAAAATGCAATGAGCCTTTTTTGACAAACCCCATGTTTCTTCAGTATATGCCCAGTATTTGCTCCTTAGTACTGAAGGCTTCTTGAGAGACCCAGAGCAGCTCAGAGAAGGACAGGATAGGAGGAGGGAGGATCACCAGAAGCAGTAATATTTCTCCTGTTTACTCAGGTAAAAGGAGCATTTTCCATTGGGTACTGCTTTTAGCTCCTAATTCACCAGCATTCTGATCACATACTTGGAAAAACCCCAATGTCAAAACAAAGGGATGAGAAATGCCTTTCAGCCAAAACCAGAAAAAAGTGTTGCACGAAACCAACAAAATGAAAGCACAAACCTCTAATTATTTTAATATTGGATAGTGACAGTGTAGTTCTGTGTTGGGAGCACAAACAACCCTTGGCCACAGGTCATGGTTCGTTACTGCTTTAGAAAACATTGGGGCTGGCACAGTGCTGTCCCTTGACAAACCACTCAGGTAATTAAGTAAAATGAGCTTTGCGATAAATCAGATGAACATGTATGCACACAAGCAAGCAGTAGGTAAATACTTTGCTGAATGGTCAGAGCTCACTGGGTCTTGTTTTGGGATCATCCCCCCTCTCTCCGGAAGGTGCAGAGGATTAGCTGTGCAACCCTAGGGTGCCCCAGGCTCGCAGAGTCACCGATAACCAAGGGGTTTATTCTCAAAGGGTTGTCTCTTGACAGTGATGCTACTGTCCTCAGAGGCAATGATGTGTGTGCTACCACTGAAGGAGGAAAACTGTGCTTAGCAGGATGTCATCTCAGGGAGCAGAGAGAGTCTTAAGTATATAGGAAAGGAGGAGGGAAGGATATGAGGTGGGAAGGGGAGGGGAGGGGAG
>VXBA01002618.1:334918-413254 GCA_013399895.1 Serilophus lunatus | reverse complement strand
AAGGGAAGGGAAGGGAAGGGAAGGGAAGGGAAGGGAAGGGAAGGGAAGGGTCCATCCATGTGACATTTAAGCTGTTGTTGCTGTGAAGTGCATGTCTAGCATATGCTGTGTGTTAGGACCACCAATGCATGATGGTACCATGCAGTGAATATACTCCCAAAGAGAGAGGAGAGCCTGTTTCAAACTTGGTCCAGAATAACTTCCATTCCACCTCTTCAGACTCACATATATTCTTAATATAAGCACCATAACTTACACCACTCAATTACTATATGTTTGGTGTTTTTTTCTGGCTATCTCTGATCTGATTGAAGTATTGAACCTTTTTGCATAGAGCTGCTCTTCAGCTTCCTTGATGCTCTTGCCATGCAATCAGCTCTTTATTGTCCGGGTCATGTGGGTCTGGGATAATCCAGATAAAAGAAAACCTGAATAACACTGGTAATGCCATTTTCATCTTGCTGTTTCTACCTTAACAGAACATCTGCATGCTCCTGGATATAGGCAGGTATGTTTACCTGGGTACCCACTGCAAGTGTAGCAGGGGTAGCTGGGGCTCTGGGCCAGATCGCCTGCAGTGCCTAAACTCATGAACCTTCTCAGAGTCAGCTCATCTTGGAAAAAGCTTCTTAAGAGAAGTTTGTTTCCTGATTCTTCCTCTGGAAAATCAATCTCCCTTTCTCTCAGTAGAAGGGAACATTAACAGTGAAGTGTCATAGGAAACAGCATCAAGAGATGATTTGTGTCATGATGTCAACATGTAATAAATTAAACAGAGTGGAGTGTCACTGTGTACTTGGAATAAAGCTTTGACTTCAGAGGAGCTACTTAAGATTTGTACAAGAATACATGAGAATAGCACTGCCTGGCTTCTTTTTCCATAGAGTATCAACAGCAAAATGGGTATTTTTTCCTTTAGTGTGCAGCAGCTGCAATCCAAATGGGGCAGATCTATTAATAGAGTAAGTGGGCAGTCACATATGCCCTTCAAAAACCTGTACAGGGCTGTAATTCTTCAGTTTCTAACTCTCACATTGCATTACCAGGGAAATTGTGGGGACGGAATGCTTCTAATTTCTAACACGATGAACAGAATTTTTTGCATATTTACTCTCTCAGTACCCATGCTACTACATGTAATTGGAAAATTAATAAAGAGTTTATGGCTAAAAGGGTAGAAATAAAAGGAGGACCAGAGCTGGTGTACAGTAAGTCAATATAATCAGGAGATATTGATCAGTGGAACACAAAATGCTTTCATTGCCTTAAAAGTCAATATTGCAGGGGGAAAAATAGATGTACATAATCATATACACTCAGCTTAGCCACTAAACACTTCACAGATAAAACTCAGTACTTCTAAGTGTTTTACAGCTTGTTTTCTTTAATTTCTTTTGGATCAGCCTATCACTTCATAAAAACAGGTAGGAGTCAGGATGTCTGGTATTAATACAGATTTTTATTATGTTCTTCTTCTTGGCATTCCTTCTGTACCTCACAGTGAGCAGTGTTTAGTTCGGATTTCATCATAGACTGAATATAGGTACTACTTAATAATGAGCAGATCTAAAGATATTCTTGAAGCAGTAAGCAAATTGTGTTTAATATAGCTTACTCGTATTCCATTTTTTCTACAATACCTAGAAGCACTAGTCTTTGGATGAGCCCCTAAGGGAATAAGTGTTGTACAGATGTAGGTGAAAGCACTGAACTTGCTCCAAATAGTTTAAAATCTACATAGTAGAACAAAAGAGATTGTTGTAGGCAAATGAAAAAGCACAAAACTAATAAAATATTGGTTCTGCTCATGGTACACTTGCTTGAAAAACTATTCATCATTCAGTGGGAAAGGGCACTGAGAGGTATTCAAAATTAAGAGACACAATCAAGTTTGGGTATCAAGTTTAGACACTAAATGATCAGTGATAGATGAAGTAGGTCTGTGAGCTGGGCTTTAGAAAGTGCAGAGAAGAAAATTAAAAAGGTCAATAAAAGAATGTTTAGCCCTGGGGACACAGTATAGGGGGGAAACTACAGAGGTGAGACTTATACATCACCCTAGAGGGCTGTTAGCCAGGAAAAAACAGAGAAAACTAAAATCAAAATCAAGGATGCTGAGGCCAACTGAGGGTGTTAAGTATATGAGAATGGGAATGGTGCTGCCTTAGATATATTGTAGACTAAGAGTCTATAAAAACTCTGAGGAACCAGAAGAAGAGATTTAGGGGAAAGATCTTAAGTATCACTATGAAATTTTCTTATTTGCTTCTTAACTCTCTACATAAGCTGGCAGGTCCCTCCGGTGCCCCATTTGTCAATGCAAATGGCTGATGGTCTTCAAGTTGTTTTAAATTTAATTATTTAACTGCTTTAACTGTCATTAGGCCTCGTGCCTTTGTCCTGTCTGAAGGTTGTCTGCGACTTACTTTGTTCCTTTACCTTGGGATTGAAATACCACCACAAAAAAACGACTGTGAAAGGCTGGTGCTTCTGCTGTCAGTTGAAGTTTGGAGCATTGGTTTCAGTGAGTTTGCTCAGTTTTTATACTTTCTTATACTTTTTATAGTTTTTATTTTTTTATACTTTTTATTGTGCTTTACATTTCCTGGCCCATCCCTAGTGTGTCTTTTTGGGTTTTTTCCTCTGCCAAAGCAAGTCTTCGGTTTCTCTTCCATATTCTCACTCTCTCCACCTTGGAATAGTGTGCTTTTTTGTTTCCTTGCTTCCTACCTTGGTCACATCTCCCTCTTCTCTCCAGCCTTTCAGTCCTTCTTCCTGTTTCTTTACCTGGCTTACTGTGAATTTTCTTTCTTTCTTTCCCTTCCAATCCCCACTTTCCTTACCTAGCTCTCTCACGAGCACCCTTTAGAGCACAGCCAGTACTAAATTTGAGCAGCTAAAATTTGTTGTGAAGAAGATGATGCCACACCGATGGCCAGACTTGGCTGTGCCACCACCTCGTGCTTCAACCACATTTTCTGCCACATGCCCATTGTTCCTCTGCCATCTCTTGCCTTTCCTCTTCTGCCAAACTGCACACAGTTGAAATGGTTGCAGCTGTAAAAAGGTCTCCACTGTTCTGATCTGTGTGTCCTGGGGGCCAAGGCATTGACCACTGGAACACTGCCTCAAAATAATCAATAACCCCGGCTGACGTGCCAACCTTGCGCTGGCCAACCAGGGATAACTTGGGGTATTTCCTCATTCTCCAAAGAGAAACAGCTATTTGTTTAATAGAGGCCACCACCCGAAAACATCACTGTCCCTCCCTCAGACTGCCACGCTCCGGGAGAGAGGAGCTGGAGAGCCTGAAACCAGCCGTGGGGAACTCTGGAGCCTGGAGGCCATCTTAGCCCTGTCTAGAAGGTGAGCAAAAGTATTTACACACTTTGCTTAGCATTAAAAAGCAAAACTTTCTAAAACCATAGTTAAAAATTAGAAGCTTGCCCTAGCTGCCTTGCCTAATGAAGCTGTAGAATGAGCTTTTTTTAGTGAATTAATAAAGTGTTTTAAGTGCTTCTGGCAATCCAGAGTGTTTTCCTAAACTGTAATAACACAGTCAGACCCTGTGATGTGCACAGGTAATAAAGTGACATTGATTTTGGTGGTAGAGACTCTCACCAGGTCTGGTGGTTGTTGTTTAGGTAGGTTTGCCCTGCAGTTTGAAGTGGTACCAAGATAGGTCAGGGAGAACAGGCTGTTGACCCCTGTTCTTCCAGCCAAAGCAGCGTCATGTTGCTTTGCACTGGACGAGAATTAGGCCCTCTGGTGATGTATGAAAGATGGAGGATTTATAACTCAACTACAAGACTTAGCTTTTGTAGAAAGAGGCCAGGCTGTGCCTGTGCTTGTTTGCTTGTCTCTGGGGAGAGAAAGTAGGTGAGGTTGGGCAGATACATGGAAAAAGCTGGAATGAGATAGAAAAGTAGACAGGTAAAAATCAGTGTATTGGTTATTTGAAAGACGGGTGAAATATCCAATGTTCCTTCCATTTCCCTTCGCTCCCTCCCCACTTCATCTTTCACGTGCACATTGTTGGTCTGTTTAGATTTTTGTCCCTTTGAGTTAGGGCTTTTTACAGAGGGATGCAAAATGTCTTGCCAAATTTTGAGCACTATATAAACAATAGGTAATGACCATAAACAAAGAAGTATCTCTGTTAAAAATCTTCCCATCTGGAATAGTTTAATTCCAGTTAACTTGTTTTAAAGCTATATTAAAAAGCACAGCATTATTGCAGAATGCTCAGAAGGCATATAAGCACAGTGCTCTTAACAAACTCATAGCAGCAGAGAATGATGCAAATTTTTTGCTACAGAAATGCAAATGCAGAAGAATTTTCCAGCAGTCACAGCTACCTCACGGCAATATATATAACACCCCATAAAGTCTTTCTGTTTTCTCTCTCAGTTACTGAGGTCTGAGGATATTGGTCTGTCTTCACGTCTTACCTTACTCCTTCGCTAACTTCATTCTGTCAGCAAAGTCTGTTTTAGCCTGTCTCTGGCTTTTTCAAATGTCTTCATATTACTTTTCACCTGGGCCTTTTTTTGCTTGGGAATCCAACCTTGAAAGACTTGTCTGCTCCTATGCTGCTTAATACCTTCTCAACAGCAACCTTAGTCATAAAACTTCTAGGATTAACCAATGCACATGGTTAAATTGAGGGACATTTCACTGTTTGTTGTCTTGGTTATTATAAAAACTATTTGTATGTAGCAAGCATAGGCAGTGTGTGTATTGAAATGGCATATGTCCAGATCCTTCTCTTTCTCTTGCATTTGATAACTTTCTCACAGGAGAGTAAGGCCTTTTTTGTCATAAATTATCAGTTCTCTCTAAGGACAGAAACACACAGATTGCTACTTCATATTTTCATGCATATTTTATATCTCTGTGCATTTGAAAGCCTTGAGCTGGAGTGGAGCTATGATAAAACATCATGAAGCAGTTCTGATCATTTTGAGCCATAAAATTAATGGCCATGTGAAAGTTCGGCCCCAGTGGTCTGAAATTTCCAAACAGATATGGAGAAATATCTGTGGATCCACTTTTGTACTGATCAGCCTTTTCTCTTTGGCTCTACATCACAGCATGGGTGCAGTATGAGCTGAGATTGCAGACTTTGGTGAAGAGGGATCTAGTAAGAGCTGAATAGCAACATACAACAGACTTGGGAGTGACAGAGAGGATAGAGTAGTGGGAGAGGATATAATGAGGAGCAAAAGCCCTGTTTATAACTTGGGAGATTGAGGCTGGAGATGAGAAAAAAGACTTTTTCACCAGGAGGTTGGGTCAGCCCAGCAACATGTCATCCAGTGAGGTGGTGGTGGCTCCATCATTTCAGGTTTTCAAAGCTCAGCTACAAAAAGCCATGGCTGACACAGTGACCTTAGTGCTGTTGGTAGTCTTGCTTTCAGCAGGAGGTTGGACTGGAGAACTGTAGGGATCCCTTTCAACCAGTCCTTCATTTATGTTGATTCTTTGATTTCAAAAGAAGAACTTGAATGCTGTGAGATACTAAGCTGCTGTTTTATATATTATGGCAGATCTCTGAAAATGAGGTGGGATGGCTTTTTTGACCTGTCCTTAGCAAATAGCCCCAGGATTTGATGGGCTTACAGTTTTTCAGGTATTTTAGGGTGGGTGCCAAACAACCCTAGAACCCAGTCTTATCTACACTTATCTGCAGAATAAGCATGTCATAGAAAACAGTAATGAACTTTTCTCCAGTTCTCAGAGTATATTTTTGACTGAAATAAAAGAAATGCAGCTGGTAGGGGATCTAGAGTCTTCCCCTTGTCCAACAGCACCAAGGCAGGGTTGAACATTCCTACAGCATTCTCAGCAGCCATTTCCTGCTCTTCTAGACCTTCCGTACAAGACATTTCAAATCAACTTCCAGAGACAGTGGTCCCAGACAATCCTGTGCATGCACTTCCCCTTCCACTCAAGGCCTTAGCCCCACCATGAAGACTGCCAGCCAGAATATCTGTTTATATGGTCATGGTTTTGTTACTTTTCTTCCCAATGGACAGGCAATTGTCCATTAACAACTAAAATGAAACTCTGTTAATTTTATTCCAACACAGGTTTAGTCCTACTATTTTAAATAAATTCAATTAAATATTCCAGCTTTGAATAACTCAATTTTAAATATAGTCTCTGAAAGGAATAGGGTCTGTAGAACAGGATTATCTTTGTAAGTCTTACCTGGAACATTTCTTTCTTCAAAAGGGATTCTTCTGTCACTAAAGGAAACTGCTGAAATCTCATGCTCAAAACTCCCTTATCTTTCCTTAGCAGAGAGCTGCGATGTGCACAGGGAAGTGTTCAAAGTGCATTGGGATCACCCTGTTCCCTCTGGCGGCATGTGCCATAGTCTCCAATATTCTCCTGTATTTTCCCAATGGACAAGTTCTGCAGGCCACCAAGATAACCGATCTGGTCTGGTATTTCCATGGCATTCTGGGAGCTGGGATACTGGTAAGAGAGAAGTGTTTATAATGTTTCTTACTGGCTTTGTTCCGTTTTGTTTTAAATTTTGTGCCAAGAAAACCTTCATTAATAAAAAAAAGTTATAGAAGTCATAAAAATGTGTTTTGCTTAACTGAGAAGCATGAGTTCATGACTGAGAAAATGTATTTAGGACAAAAAAGTGCCTAATCAAGGTATTCCTGAAATACGTAGCAGGACTCCAGAAGGAAGCACTAGGAGTGACTGCCCACTGTGGAGGTGGGTTACATGGGTGTTCATCCCATGTGCTACAGCAAAGCTGAGCTTCTCAGCTCAGCTGGAGGTCACTATTGTCTGCACCCCTTCATTATTCCTCTAACTGACTTTATGCACACATAATTCCCAAAAACAATTCAGGGTAAAACTAAAACCTGTTTCAGTAGGTACTAGTTCAAAACCCACAAAAGTAGAGCTGGAAATGGTTTAAACCCTGAACACCTGATGTTCCCACACTCCCACTTACCTCCTTTTGAGTCTGATCTGGTTTGAATATGCTCGTCTATAACTAGTTCTCCATTCCAGGTCTCAGGAAAGATTGCTTTTATGTGAATATCCATGGCTAGAAGGGAACATGTTGGGGAATACTTATCTTTCCAGTTCATCAGAAACCTTGCTTCCTTTATGCTCTTCCAATTACTTACCCAAGTGCAGTTAAAAAGCTGAGTGAGTAATGTACATATGGCCAGTACTGGCTGCTATGCAGCCTTGGCAGATGGTAGACTGGCACAGAGCTACTACTTGCACACCAAAATAAGGGAATGTTTAACAATAATTAACTTAGGAAAAAAGCAAATCTCATTCACAGTCAGGCTATGATGCAGCTGCCACTTAAGTCTATGGAAAACCTGCAATGGATGTGGTTTAGACTCATATATCCCAAAGCAGAAGCATGGTATAAAATTATTCAGTAATTGTTCTGCACCAGCAGCTTGCCTGCTTTTTCTTCTAGCTACCACTTGGGCCTATTACTCATGCTGAGCTTGAACGTAAGCATGAGTCTGTAAAAGGAAAAAGTGGAACTACATGAGAGACCTGTGGAAAAGCTGTATCTCTGCAAGCCCAGGAGTCATTGGCGTTCAATGAAAGGAAAGGCAGATGTTAGACATGAGAGCATCACTGGCTCATTGAAAATGAAGCCTCTTTTAAGGATTCCACACAGACTTGCCTTTGGCCAGCACCACATACATCAAAAATGAGAACAGCAATTGAGAGGAGAGGAAAAATTTGCATTGACCTTCAAAACATAGCATTAGGAGTAATTATTGATCCACAAGCAATGATGTTGATTGTACACATTTTCCAGAAAACAGCATGAGAAATGCCCACAGGTGAAGAGAAGGGGAAAGAAATCATTATCATCAGCTCTGTTTTCCAGGTGCTAGAAGCATGAAAAAATGAGGATTGGCTTCTGGGCCTCCTAACAAATTAAACAAGGGAAAGAGTGTCTCATGCCTGGAGTCTGGTTCATATCCTGGCTCTAGAGTGAGGAATGATGAGGCTGCAACACACCTGGTTTCTTCCCTAAAGAAACTCAGGAAGTCACACTAACAGTTTGCCTGATCTTGGAGAATCTCCCTGCAACCAGGACACAGCCTCCAGAGCCAGAACTGTGGGGGAAACTTCAGATCAGTCTGGCCTAGCTCTGTGAACCAGAAAACTTTCATCCGTGGACTGATACCTAGATCATCACCATACTCTTCAACTAAGCAGCCACCTCCATCCATCCTTTTCTCCTCCTCTGCTGATTCTCTAATGGAAATTATATGATGTAAAAACCCCTCAGTTTCCTTATTTCAAATGTTTAGGGTGTAAAGAGAGGCTTTACGTGTCATGGTGATGTCTTTCCCCATGGAAAGTTGACATGCAACCCTGAGAAATGCCTGACTGTGCCATGGCTAAGGTACAGCTCTTGTTTTACTGACAACAAATCTAGCAAATTCTCATTCCCATGTCAAAAGGCCACTATTTATAATCAGGCACTGCATAAAAAGAAAGCTGCCAAGCAAACCCTTCATCCTGAGCCAGGCTAACAGATGACACAAAAGTGTTTGCAGCTTAGATGGGAAACCGTGAAAGAAAAAAGACAGCCCTGGAGGAAAAGGAATGTTGGTTTGATGGGCAGAGGTATTAACTCTTCTTCTGAGTGCCAGACAGTAGCACTCTAGGGCTGAAGCTGCCTTGGGGACCACTTGTGATTGATTATATAAGTAGCTGACTTCTTTCCAGGAAGAGAGACAGCTTTTTAACCGCAATGCTCTACCTCTTCAGGCTTCCAGCTATGGTTCAGCCACCACTGCAGCTGCTGTAGATTGCCTCTGTGTTACGCATAGAAGGCAATGGAGAATAAATACTTGGAAAAATATTTAGGGGCCTGCAAATCTAAGCAGGTTTCATAACACTGTCCTACACAGTCTAATAGAGACATTCACACTGCACACATCAATTCACCAGGTTTCATTCATTATGGGCATTCTGCTCTTCCTGCCCTACATGAGAAAATATCTCTCCAACATCTGGTCAGGCTGTTTTTACATTTTTTACCTTTTCTGTTTGTCTATTTGACATTCTCCTTCTTTCATTAACTTTATGGTGGTCATTTCCTACTTTCTCAAATACTCATTTTCTTGTGCTGCTTTTTGAGATGTCTTAACCAGCACAGGTGGGCAGAGACAAGGCAGCAGGACTGTACTGGCTGCAAAGCTAGAATCATTTCTTGCCCTCTAGCTACCAAAGTAAGGGCAATTTTCCCTATCTCCAGAGTGCTTCTATGAGGTGACATTATACTCTGAGACAAGATGATTACTGACTTCACTGTATTAGTCTGACTCCATCTGATAATTACCATGCAGAAAGCTGATGTGAGCTGGAAGTTCCCTTTTCAGTGAAGTAATTTTGTAGGTTTTTCAGAAGCTTAGCACAAAAACCCAACAAACAAACAGACAAAATCAAAGTCTGATCTGTTTCAGGAAGTTCAAGGGTGATTTCCCAATTATAATCCAGAGTGGAATCCTCAGGAGGTTTCAACAGACATCATTCTTACTCCACTATAATACGCATCTTTTTTGGGCAGAGATTCCTTTTACTCAGAATGGACACTTTTCTTTTTCCCAAAAAATCCCCAACAATACCCTGCTGAAAAGAAGTAGTATAGCTTCAGCAATCAGAATTAATGCACCAACAACCTGCCAGACAGTTCTAACTGTAATCCCACATTCATTTCTGAGTAACTCTCCAGCAGCACCAATATCTAAACAGGTGTAACTCACAGAGAAGGGTCTGAATGTGGTTTACATTTAAGGAACATGATGCCACAGCTCCTAGAATTTAAAAGCCATCCCAGCGGAAGAGCTGCACACCAATTCAGTCTGTGCTTCTCTCACAGGTTATTTTGCCAGCGTTCATGATGTTGGGAGCAGGTGGAGCAGGATGTTGCGCTAACAGATGTGGGGTAAGTGGATATTTATGTGTTGAAATGACACTACAGAGTTTATGCAATAATTCTTAACTGGCTGCTCAGCAGGTGAAAATGTGCAATGACAAACCACCATCAACAGCCATGTCAGGGAAATGCAGAAGAGGAGCTTGATCTACAGCGTCTCTGGCCAATTAGCCAACGAGAATGTTATGATATTGCAGCTGCTGATATGAGGGAACTCAGCCAGGGCCAATGCTGGAGCATTTAGGCACAAGGCTGAGGCCAAAGGGGTACTACACTGCATAATGTAAAACATGGCTTCAGCTTCACTTGCTCAAGGCAATCTTAAAGGCTGAGACAGCTGCCTTTTCCTTCTTCTTCCACCAGGTCCTGTTTCCTCCATACCATCCATAGCAATTTGCTTTTCCACAGGTTCATTCCTACTTTCCTCTGTAGGGGTAGGCAGGTCCCCTATTTGCAGATCCATGCTAAAAGCCTAAGCTGCTGGATCTGGCACTAAGGAGCCAGTGCTGCTTCCTGCAGCTTTGTCCAGTAGCCTCCATTTGCCCAAACATTATGCAAATAAAACATGTTAATGCAATGTAGGTTTTCTGTCATCTAAAGAAAGGTCAGAAAGACTTTTTTTCTTAATAATTAAGAATATTGTAACATATCATACAGGCATCTTCATTAATCCTCAAGCACTGGGCACAGACTTCTCTGTGGCTATCATTACTGGCAAGAGTAAACTGGCTTAGAAATTTTGTTAGTCTGCATCCTTTCCATAAGCAACCTGGAATGAGAGATCCCATGCAATAAAGCATATCTCTTCTGTACTCTTGAATTAATATTTAGTTTGATCCATGAGAACATCTTTACCTCTTCCAATTGTTTTAGTTTAGTTAATTCATTATACATAACAAAATAGCATTCTTCACTAGAATGTCAGCAAGTACATCCCAAGGAACATGCCGTTACATTGATTTTACCAAATGTCACAAGCACAGACAGGATGCTAACCATGGCTAAGCAGGCCAGTAGCTGAACTAGGGTGTGAGCCTAGGCAACCCAAAACCAATGCCTGAGCCAGCTGCTTCCCCTGATTTTGAGTGATGTAGAAAGCAATGGTGAAAAACAGCTGTACTGTGGTGGTTCTCCCACTCTGCTGAATGTGGTAAGTCACGAGGGGAAATCCAGCTGAACCGGACAGAGTTCACACATCTCAGATGTCCCTTCTCCATCCTTCATCCCTGCATTAAATATTACAGAAACAAGACTCAAACTTCCTCAGACTGGATGGGTTGACTCACCAGCCCAAGGTGACACCACCAAGGTGGTGTCACAGTGTCATAGAGCAGCCTACATCCACAGACCCCTCAACATTCCTCCATTCCCCTCCAGCACCCTTTCATAGTCTGAGCCATTCCTGGCAGCAGTACATGAATGCCAGACATACTGTCTGCACCTTCCCACCACTGATCAGTTACCTATAAGCTGTTCCTCCTCTTTATTTGCTCTTATAAAGGAATACAATAGATGTTTAGAGAGTAGTCTGATTATGCACAATGATATTTTGTAGACTCAAGAGACTCATTGAATCATCAAGGGTGGAAAAGATATCCAAGGTCATCAGGTCCAACCTTCAAATGAATACCACCATACCCACTAACTCATATCATGAAGTGGTAAATATTTATATAAAGAGAGCTTGCTGATGGCCAGGTGATGAAGCTAACCAAACCAAACTAGGGAATAGGCTCAGTAAGGACAGTATAGAGATTAAAATGCTGTGGGAATCACACACCTCTGAGATGGAAAGGATGAAGCTCCACACTATGTTTTGAAAAGAATGTGGTTCAAAGTAAAGATGAGACAGGGACATGAGCAAAGAGTGAGTGGCTATGAATGGCACTAAAACCAACAGTTTCTCCTGCACAGCTCCCAGGGAAGAGTGATTTCCAAGCATGCAAAAAGAGGTGAGTATTGCAGGGAGACCTGAAGGTCAATGATATGCTTCTTCAAGAGAAGAATACTGGGAGAAAATGCAGATATATTCACAGCAGGGTTGCTCAGATGTCCTGAACATATGGACTGTATATCCAAGGCAGGGGATGGAGTGAGGCTCTGGAGAACAGAGCCCCCATGGGTCTGATTCAAACATGCACAATGGCAGCAACTTCCCAAAGTGCAAGAACTCCTTGTGAGACAGGTCTAGGTGAACCTGATAAATGGTCCCCAGCTCTTGTCCACCAACTTCCACCTACTGGCAGGACAATAGCCCTCATTGGAGCTAATCAGGAGCCTCTGTAATCCAAAGGCTAGTTTGGGTGCCTCTCTACTTTGGAGATCTTAGGTATAAAATTACAATTTACACTGAATACTCAGCATTGCTTTTCATAGGTTAAAAAATGGCTAAAGCACTATTATCCATCAGAATTATTATTCAATCAGAACATAACATTCTTCCTCAGAGAAGGGACTCTATCCTATCATATATTGCGCAATTCCTGGTTTAATAGTTTCAGATTTCATCAAAGGCTTTATGCACTGTCAAAGTATCTACAATAGTAATAATAACTACTATATTTCTCATACTTTTTATTCTCTTTATTGAGTTCTTCAGTTAACAGTGCTGCATTAGGTTTTTTCACTAATACATTTTAAATTATTACTTTCAAACATACATAAATGGCCTCTTGCCCTTGCATTATGGAGTAATGATTTTGAAAAATAATAGATTTAGAAGGCTTACATGTCTTGCAACTTAGCATATGCACCTCTGAAAGCATCCACTGCACCAGCAGGATGAGAAAAAAAGGCCCGCCCAAAATACAGCTTCTCACAATGCACCAGCAAACATACTACAGTATTTCTCTCTAAGTCTTCCTTAAGAGTAACTGGTAGAACAAGAATAGTCATAGCAGCTTTCTAGACAAACGTAGATAAGAAAAGATACCTGGATAACCAGAGAGAATAATAATTCCAGTAAAAAAAAATAAAAAAACTAACCACCCTACACCTCCAGAGAAAGAAACACAGTTGAAAGAAATGTGCATGAAACAAGAACCAGGGCAATAAAGAGCAACATATGCTGGGACAGGAGGAATTTGGTTACATCACCAAAGCAGCTGATGCAAACTCTCAAAGAATAAATGCTAAAAGTTTTCATCAGCTGACAAGGGACAATCCAATTGTGTGAAGGACGAAGCAGGAAAAACATTAAAAGCAAAAATGAGCAGCAAAATCTTTTCCAAGAGGTAGAGAATGGGCCAACACCATGGAAAACTAATTTCAACAAGTTCAAGAATCCCAGCTTACACTTCAGATTGCAACCAAGGACACGAGTGACTAAATAAAAAATTATGATGAAAAGTAGAACTAGGGAAAATTCTGAAAGTTTGAGATGATGAAATAGTTAACAAAATTCTTGGATTTCCACAGACTACGAGGCAAGCCTCCGGAAAAGTGTCCAGAACACTAGATATAACAGGAAAACACTATTGCATGTCTAGAAAATGCCAAAGAGAGCCAATCTAATGGCTGCAGCAGCTTCAGAATCCCTTTTCAGTGATCTTGTACACAGTAAGGGAAATGGTTAGGATGAGGCTAGTCATTAAGTCAACAGACTCCAAATGAGAAAATCATATGACAGACAACAATCATCAAATATAGCACTGATGAGCACTACTCGCACTAACTACTATCATAATACACAGTAATAGTAAAAGACCATTTGTCTTTTTCTGTCATAATTATGTTTGGGAAGCCCCATACTGCTATACTGTACTAAAATGAATTGTTAACATTATCAAGATCTTTCAACCAAAATGCAATGTTAAAGTAAATGCAGAATGCACAATTGAAGTAAATGAGAAAACAAGCAAGGAAAAGTGATTCAGCATAAGTAGGAGTTTCAAACAGAGTATCAGTCACTCGCCTTCACCACAAGGCATGGTTGATGATCCTATTATGAGAGACAGTGCATCACCTACAGTTCAGACTCTCCTTTGGTTCAGGACAATATATGAAATTACCTACATTTTGCTGACAATGAAGCTCTGCTAAGAGGCAACTCAGCCAACATGCAGATAAAGACAAAAAAGACTATCCAGCTTTGCAAAAAAAAAAAAAAGACTCGGTTATTAATCTGTTATGATGAAATAAATCCCGTGAGAAATCCAGCAACTTCTAACTCAAGGATTAGAGACAAAATGACACACAAAATGAGCCAATTCACACACCAGCATCGTGCAAAGTGCTACAGAAAGCAGTAACGTCATCGGCTGGCAAGCTGGAAACTACATTCACTCGCATGTTTAGACAGTGAACAGCTTTTTCAAGACTATGTCACAAATCCCCAATGTGGAAAGTGGGTATTTTCATTTGACTCTGTAATACAGAGGTCTGTGGAGCACCTGGCACTAGGAGAAGGTTTTGTACCTGCCTTGTAGGCTGCTAGATTTCACTGGTATTTGCTGGCAACAGGGAAATGAGACCTGAGGTATTTTTGGCTTCAAACCCAAGTCATGGATGGATGTATTCCCCATGTGCTTCCTCAGCAGCTCTGACTCCAAGGCCGGCCTGCTGCCTTGTCCCTACTCCAGATCTTCCCCTAGCTCTATCAGCCTTCTTGGCAGTGTTATGAACAACCAGAAGCAGTGACTCTTAGCAAGGCTAGTGGGAAGCCCAGATGCAACTCCAGTAGCACTCTCCTGATATTCTTGTTTCTATATACAAACATCAACCAGACAAATCCCATTCATTAATAGAAAAGTACCCCAAAATGGAGTAAAGGTAACATTTCTGTGGGAGTGACTAATGTAAAACATATAGGTGCATAACGTACAATTTGAAGTCACCACTGGTTTGTAGCCACACAGCACAACTAGATTTCTCAACACAACCTGTGGTAGCCACATGTCATGGTACAGCAAAACAAAGAGAAGCAGCAACAAGAAAGACTTCTTTTGCATTTCATCGATTAGCAAAAACAATTAATGCATCTTCTGTTACTCTCATACCTTGCATTGTAGTTGCGTGCTAGTTTCTGTTGGTGCAAGAGCCAAGAAAGGTGAAGAGTTGGAATTGCCAAGACACGTGATATGGAATACATCAAGCCAGGACTGGCTTCTTATTGGTTTTTGAAAGAAGATTCACCAGATTTTTCATAATTGGTAGTTCAAGTATAAAACAATGAACAAGTAAAGCTCTGGGCTTACACACTTCTAAAGGAAAACAAATAAAATCTGAGGTCCTTTAACATCTAGGATAGTTGCAACAGTCAGAAAAAGCTATTTCTATTCCCACAAGTAGTAATAATAAAAGTGCTAGTAAGTGTTATTTTCATCATACACTAAGAAACAAGAACAGAGATTTTTTTACTCATTCAGTGTAAATTCTCCATCCTATTCAAACTTCTGTTCATGTAACGTTGAAGGTCTTTTCCCTTTCAGATGCTGCTGTCGATGATCCTGGCAGTGCTGGGATTCGCGGGAGGGGCTTATTGTGTGGTCATCTCCTCATTGGGGCTGATTGGGGGCCCTCTGTGTGACACAGGTGATGGAGAATACCTCTACCCCTTCAGGAATAACACTCTGGAGTGAGTAAGGCTCAGAGGCTTCTCTAATTTTGCTTTCCCTAATCCCTCCCCCATCTTTTTACAGCAAACTTGAATTTTTCCAAAATGAACAGATAGCTCACCCTGTCAGTTGGTTAGAGCATGGTGCTAGTGACACCAAATTTGTGGGTTTGATCCCTGTATGGGATATTCACTTAAGAGTTGGACTTAAAGATCCTTGTGGGTCCCTTCCAACTCAGAATATTCTGTGATTAATTCATTTCTCTGAATAGATGTTCCAGCTGGTTATCTCTTTGACCAAGGAATCATCCTTGGGCAAATTGCCTGAATTTCTTCTGTTGTCCTTGTTACAAGCTCCTTGTGCAATTTGCACCATGCTTTCAAAAGGCTTGTGAGCCGTGACTCCCACCGAAGTCAAAAGGAAATCTTTGATTGCTGTGGCACATTAATCTGTTAAATCATCAAGAATTGAGCCTGCTGTACCTAGTTCTGAAAAGCAAAGCAAAGTCTTCTTTGAGCCTTTAAAGTTAACCATGGCAATAGTGCTCTTCAAGCCAGAGATAGAGATAATGAATGGACTGGGCTGAGATATCACAGCATGAATGGAGAATATGGAGACACATCTTAAAATCATTATGGACCTTTCTTTTTAGTTATTAATATAAAATAACTCATTAATAACTAACACAATTTTGCCATAAAACAAAGGGGAGACTCTTGTGCATGCAACAAAGTACAGATGTGGCTCTCTTCCCTAGTTATCAATTGCATCTCTGCAAAGGGATTTCTGAAGAGAATCACCAGCTTTTACCAATTAGTAGAATCTGAGACTCGTTCAGAAAACACAAAAAGTATTCCCATGTTTTTATTTTCTAATACCTCACCAATTATTTTCCTCTATCACAGAGACAATTACTTGTTCAACCAGACAACATGGACTATCTGCAAAGAACCAGAAAACATCATCCTTTGGAATATTGTCCTTTTCTCTATTCTCCTGGCCATCGGCGTGATTGAAGCTATTCTTTGTTTTATTCAAGTCATCAATGGACTTACTGGCTTCATATGTGGCACATGTATGAGGAGAAGGAAGGTTGGTATGCAGTAGAAGATATCAGAGTGCTTTACTTTCTTACCAATTTCATTTTTCAAGCTCTAGTAACAGCACATGAGCTGTGCACAGGCCACGAACAAGCTCCTCTGGGGAGCTGAGGCAGTACAGATGCATTTGCACACAAACTTTGTCTCTCTCCATCACATTCTGGTCAGGGATAATCTAGTCTTCAGATACTTCTAAACAGTAGAGCAGTGTGACGTATTGACATACTCACTTGCATGGTTGTGTTCCTATTCAAGAAGCCTTTTTAATAAAGTGTAGCGACCATCCCCGGCATCTGTAAGTGAAAGACGGAGAGATATTTTAAATTGGTAAACAGCAGTAAAATTTTTATTTTACAAAATGGAAGAAATATCTTTCAAGTTTCATTTATTGCTACTGCTTCCCTTTCATTGTTTATTTTGATTGTACAAGATATTTGCAGTAAGTCTGATATCTCCCTGGAATATTAATGAATCATCTTTCATTCATTGCCTTTCAGACAAACATTTCTGGAATGTGAATGACCTACAGGGAATGCCAGGACAAGTCCCGAGCTGCCAATTCGCATACAATAAGGATAGTGCACTGTACTGTATATGGGGAGACAACAAAGAAAACACAAAATGTTTGGGAGTTTCATGGGGCAAAATGAATTTTTTATAGTCGGGGTGGAAAAGGGCTAGATCATTTACATCTGAGACTCCACATTTTCATCTCTCAAAATACACCTGCTAAACCTCAGGTACTAGCAAAAACAAGTCTTACCTGGTCCTTACTGCTGCACTTGTGTATAGAGCACAACAGTCTTTAGATAAAAGATTACCACTTGCCCTCTTGTGTAAGTGGGAAATGGAACTGTTGTTAAGGTATACATTTATCAACTGCATGAAGCAGGCACTCTCTGGCTGATGTAAATAATCTCCCATCCTCCCCAAATCCCACTGTGAGCTCACCCATCTGTTCCTATTAACTTGCTAACTGGGCACTCACAGATCTGAATTATGATGAGCAGAGAATATACCCAAGCAGTGTTTGAGACACTGCAGAGTTAACCGAAAAACACAGTTTGCAGTCTCCTTCAGCCACCCTGGAGCCAAATCCTTTTGTACTATTTGGTAGCTTGCTGTCATGTTTTGACTAAGTCCAGCACACTTCTAAATCAGTTACTCAGGAGCATCTCAGAGATGTGGGAGCCTTTGAGGGGCATTTGGGTCAATATAGACAGTAGAGTTTGGAGCAAGAGTTTAGAAACATCTGATTTAACAAAAGGGTGAAGAATCTCACCACCAGTTTTGCCCTCATGAGAGTACATAGGAATTTCACTAACTTCCACACAGATCTGTAGGGCTGTTCCAGACTAGATCACATGGATAAAGCAATTAACTAGCCAAAGATAACCAAAGATAAAGATACTAATTATGTGCAGTTTAGTAATAAATAAAAGATATAATCTAAAGGCAACAAATTGCATCAGTTTTAGTGTTATAGCACCAGTAATCCCAATCATGAACTGTGTAATTCCCCATCATCCTTGACAGGAAAATTTCAGAAAACCCATCAATTTAGTGACTTCCTCAAAGATTAATTCTTGGACATGAAATGTCTTCAAAAATAATTGGCAAATCAGCCAAACTATAAAATAATCTTTACCCATGCTGAACACATGGGAGCAAGCTATTTGAATACAGTTATTGCACACATATGACTGTTAGTGCTGTCCTACAATGCAGCACTCAAAATGCTTCATATAAATGTCACCTTTATATAAAATGGGGAAGAAAATGTCAGTTGCCTAGATGATGAGCTTAAGTACCTTGGAGAACAGTTTCACCCCTAGAAGTAGGAAATTTCACCCACAAAACTTAAAACCACCTTCTGTATAAAATAAAGTGTAAGACTTGTTAAAGTTTGCAATCATCACTAGATGCATTCAATCCTGCCAAGTGGCTTAAAATCTCATGGTCATTGTCAGCAGTGAAGCTTTGACTACCACATAAAGCAGACATCAAACCAGGAAAAGACATAAGGAGGCAGCTAGAAATAAAGATATTCACATGTAGACAGGTGGAGACTCCTTCATCAGCAGGGGGGCTCTATGAACTCTTCACAGTCCCTGAATACCCACCCTGACCTCATATCTTAGTTTTGATTCTATAACTCTCACCTCTCTGATTAAGCCAATATGGGCTATGTCAGCACCAGAAGAGGGAGATATACCTACTGGCACAGCTTCAGCACAGAAAAGTAAGTGCACTGTACTGCTGCCATCTGCTTGTTCCAAGCTGTCTTGCCCTGGGGATGTTTAGTGTCACGTCTTTGTGTTCCTGGGGACACCCTCTGTCCTGCCAACTGTGTGATCACTGGCCTCATTGATATATGTAAATATTAAATATTGTTATTCTGAAGTTATTTTCTGGCTTGATTTGTGTGGCCTAAAGGACTTGTGACTTCAAAGTACCTTAAGTGGGAAGAGAAATGGAATAACACAGAAAGCAAAGTTAGATTGTCCAACTTCAACAACCGAGAAGAAGTCTGTTTTAGGGAAGGCCTCAAGACACATAGTCCATGGAGAGAAGTAATCTTGCCCTAGCCCACACTGAAAGAAATGCCTAAGGAAGGTGAGAGGCATCACCTCTGTGGGCAAGGTTCAGATGCTCACCATGGACAGGAACTTCTAGTGCCATATGAAGTCCAGCAAAGCATCCTGCCCAACCTCCAGGTATCACTCCAGGTGGCAAGGGTCTCTCTCATGTCCTCTGTCACACTTGAGAACCGCTCACAGATGTCTAGAGACCCAAATATTTCAGATGAAGCTAGAAACACAAAGGTGTGGGTGATCAAAGCAAACACCTGTCTCTAAGCTCAAAATTCATTTAGCCAGGATACTTAAGGAGCCTAAAATCAGATTAAATCACTTCAACTCATGTTTTTTGGATGCCTCAAATCACCTTTGAGGTCAGGTCAAAGCCTGACCTCTCAGAAGTGTCACCACAGCCTTCTCCAGGAGTCAGGCAGCACATTGCAACACAGGCAGCTCCTTGTGCTGAGTCCTGTGGGGAGGCCTACAAACCCACGCTCTTCTGGTGAGCAAGGATTCAAAAGAAAATGTCTTCATAATACTAAATACAATAAAAACTTTAACAGTTGGCTTGACTAATGATGCCATGCTGCAGAACTGGGATTACTATATATTTTAAGTTGTTGAGTTGTTTGGGTTTTTTTCTAAATGGAAAGTATTATTTCAGGGAAATCTCCTAACAAAAGGAAAGAGAAATTTTGTTCCTGACATGTTCTATATATTGTACACATGAAGAATGTAGTGAAACTAAGGAACTCGTAATATTCTTCCATATCCCTTTTCTCTCTATTCATCTTCTTTTTCTTTATCTACCTATCAATCTCTTTTCTCTATATCTATGATCTTTAAATAATTAATGGTCAAAAACTTATACAGGCATAATGAAAAAAGTTTAATTTTGATATTTATTATTCACTGTGCAGTCTCACCACACAGGCTTTCACAGAAGGACTGAAAACATGTCATTTTCTAATCAAATTATCCCTCTGTCTTCTGCATTTAAAACTGCAGGAGAACTGCAGTTTAAAACTTCTGCATTAAAAGCGCAGTAGATGAGCCACCTTCAAATCTGTGTCGGTTGGAAAAATATTCCTGGGATTGTCTTGGGATAGGAATAAAACTTTAGACCAAGGGTTTGGGGACAAACGGCTCAGTGTATCTGCTGTCAGGATCAAGGACACAATCCAAACACCTGTGTGGGAAGCCGCAGACTAGTTCATACCAGCTCATTTCAAGAGGAACTGTCAGTTCATTTTGATGCAAATAGCTCAGACGCCTCAGGCCCCGTGCTCGGATTTTCCTGGCAGGAAGAGCAAAGCAAACCAGTGAGAGGTTGGTCCTGAAAGATCTCCGTGTGCCACGGCCTGTGTTCTACTGTCCCAGCCCTGTGCCTCTCCTCCCAGGCAACTTCTCTGCAAATAAACCTAAATAAAAAATCCCAAAGGAAATTAATAAAACCCCCAAACTTTTCCAGACTCTCAGACTACTTTATTTCCTCTCCCACAAAGCGCCAGCTCGGTCCCTTTCCAAAGGAGTGACAGGGAACAGCCACCCTTCAGAAATGTCCTTCCCTGCAGGACCTCTCTCAACTCTAAGTGCACCTTTTGTCCTGAGACCATGGGCCACAGAGAGCAATCTAAAGCCCATCAGCCATATTGTAGCACATTTAACCCATAAAGGCTTCATCTTAGGCACAGAGGCCACTGCTTTGTGTGTCTCTATTTCTTCCTGTCAGTTAGATTCAAAGCTGAGTAGATGCATGTGCTCACTACAGTGCAGGTCAGTTCCACCATAAACAGAAAACCACTGGTATACAGCACTCCTCACTCTCTTTCAGGCATTCCTCTGTTTTTATGAACAACCTGCACCAGAGAGTTTGTTCCATCAAGGTCAACTGCTAAAGAGTAAGAGCTCAGCTGAGTATTACAGAATCACAGAATGGTTTGAGTTGGAAGGCGTCTTAAAGGTCCTCTAGTTCCAATGCCCCTTCCATGCTCAGGGACACCTTCCACTAGATCAGGTTACTCAAAGCCCCACCAAACCAGGCCTTGAACACTTCCGAAGATAGGGTCCCGTCTGGACTACCTGTTCCAGTGTGACCACCCTCACAGTAAAGAATTTCCTCATAATATCTAATCTAAACCTACCTTCTTTCAGTTTAAGCCCTTGGTCCTTGTCCTATAAATACAAAGACTTTTTACAAAGTCCCTCCTCCTCCAGGTACTGGAAGGAACTTTTATCTCCAAGTAAGTGCTCAGAATCACTGTATATACACCAGAATATCCTGGAATGCTGAAGGGCAATGTGTCTCCCACATGGACTACGTAACATCAGTTTGCCCATGTGGACATTTCAGAGGTATTAGAGCATCTTAGGTGGCATCAGTCACCTCTATGTGAGCATCCAAATGCATGAAGGCTGCAATGTCAGGTATGTCCTCCCAGGTGTGACAGCAGAGCAGGCTAAAACCTGGCTGAGTGCACCCTCAGACCTATCCTTTTCCTGCCTAGGAAATACACTGCAAAACATTCGTGCACAGAAAAAAGCTTATGTGTATATGTAAACAATGTTTCAAAAGTTTCTGAAACATCCATTTTGATAAAGGAAGGCAAATCAGAGAAAATGATAGCTCCATTGCCATTGACAGCTGCAGTTTCTAGGACCTTGTAGCAGGTTCATTTAAGGTGGAAGGGAGTGTTTCTAATTACAACCCAGAAAAATGTGCTTTTAAAATGCAGTGTCCCTCTTTGCACTTAGATAATTGGGCCAACATTAAAATCCATTACATAGTTAAAATAGCATTTGATCATAAATATAAAGGAATATTTTTCCTAAGGCAGGATAAATAATCATCTGGTTGTTAGGCATTTTCCATCTCTTTTAATTTTCACTTCTTTGTAAACATTCATGTGGAGTCTTCCAGCCAGATTGCTGTGTATCTTACCAAAACCCTTATTTCTCCTTATAGAGAAAGATGTCACAGAAAATATGGGATCCTGCACTTTTCCTCACTTACAGCCATCACCTATGTGCCTCTATGTGTTCCTACCATGTCCTACCCATGAGACATGCTCAGCCTGTGTCAATTCCATGCACAGCTACTCCTGGCTGTCTGCAGGAGATGGCACACTGCAGAAAACCTTTCTGAACATTTGGTCTTTCACTCAGAGTGCATCTGTGAAGAAGAAATCTGTGACTTCTCCATGGAAAGGAGCTACCCATTCCATAGATAAATGCAAGTATCCAGAAAAGCCATACATGTGCCCTAAATAGTGCCATTTTTACACAGAATTGGTTATGAAGAACCATACTTGGCAGACAACTGGTTCACAGAGCAAATGAAAAGATACTGGTATGGCTACTTTATAATACATATAACTAACTTAATTTCCTAATGCACATATAAGAATTTTTTTCAGAATTTTATCTGTTTACAGGGAACTTAAAGAATGTTTGAAAGAGTCTGTTTCCTTCCTATAGTTTCACTGGGGAGTCCAACAACACTCTGCTTTCCTACTAGTTTCCAGCAACGAAATGTAACATGCTTGCTTTGAGTATCAGCATGCTGCTCCTTCCATTGCACTTCCTTTCAGTGGTAAATCTTCTACTGTTTCCTAGGTTATTTTTATAATTATTGAGAGTGTAGTTCACTCAGCTTTAAACACACAAATTCTTAGCCCTATCTTCTGTTTTAGCCTTGTGCCTAGAACCTAGAGAAATTATTTTCAGACAAGACAAAATATAACATTTCCCCTACTTTAAGCCAAGATAGTATTACCCCCCACATCAGTGTACCATTACTTTTATCAATACTAATTCCTACTCTCTTAATCTGTGCTCCCACAAAATAAGATTGGATATCTTCTGAAGAAGGAGGAAGACTGCAGAACTGCCAACATTCCTCCAAGGATTCTGCATCCAGTTCTCAAGACTTTGGGATTTATTACGCTGTTTCATACTGCATCTTTCTCTGCAAAGTACAGCAAATACTCAGCAGTTTCTTTACAAGGCAACACTATTTTTACTGATTTTTTTTAAATTTTTTTCTCATTGTGGACTCAATCAAAGAATATTATCATCACAACATTATTCCTCTCTATGATATAAATTAACCAACAGAAAATGGCTCTAAATATACCAGGCTTAGTATCTATAAGTGTGTTTTTTACATTAACTTTAGCGATTGGAATTTGGGCTTCTTGGAAAAGCAAAAAGGATCAGCAGAACAGGAACCCAACAGAAATGGCCATAGTTGGAGGCCGAAATATAAATGTTTTCATTGGATTGTTTACTGCAACAGGTAAGTTTTCTTAAAAGACTTTTAAAATGTCTTCTTATAACACATGCATTACTTGATTTGGGTGGCTTTTCTTTCAAAGTAAGTGAGCTTCTTTAATGTTAGGGTAGATTTTACCTAGGCATGACTTTAAAGGACTAGTTTCATGAATCATTTTGGGATGGATTCTTCCAAACCTCTTCACACTGAGCAGAACCTAATGTTTATGTAGATTCCTTAAAATTAAAGAGATTTATTTAAGAGTTTAGTTAAGAGTTAAAGAGTTTAATTTAAGAGTGACTGAAGAATACGACACTTTTTCATTAAGGAAGACTGTGGTCTTATTCTTGAACCAGTTTCTGTTATCCAGCATAGCAGAACAATTTTACTACTGGAACAGTCCAGTTCTGTGTGGAATAAATTGGCACTCTTGGCAACCCTTGGGCTCTTTCTCAAAAAGAAAATCTTTCCCCACTGACTGCTGTCCTCTGCTCCCCTTTTCTCTCCTTGCTGTGTGGCACCATCTGAAATTTGCTTCCCTGTTCTGTTATTTTATTAAGGCATCCCCAAATGCTATTTGCCTAAGATAGTTCAGCCAGTGTTGCAGGCTTTTTTTCTGACTGCAATATCTGCTTGCATATTTTTTCCCTAAATGTCCATTTTCTTAGACCATATAAGTGATGCTCATGAGGGACTCTCAGTCATTGCAGAATAACAAAAGCAATTCTGTTTGCTCTAGCAAAAGTCTTCTTCTGAGAATAAAAAAAATAAAAAACAGTAAATTCAAATTGCCTCTAAATGTTTAAGCATTGAGTTTTTCCATCCACACACATATATTCATTCCTGAACCTTGGAAATTATTTAGAATGAGATCCTAATTCTGTTACCTGTACTCAGCAATATGTCTCAATATGAGAGAAAACTTTGCAAAGAAAATAGAAGTGTGATTAAATATTTGTATGAGAAAAAGGTTTACAAGCTCTCACAGTGTTCTACAAGACTGGTTGGGAATATGTATAGCAATTTTTACTTTTTCATCTTCCATGTTTACAGCCACCTGGGTTGGAGGAGGATATATCAATGGCACGGCTGAAATCGTCTACCTGCCTTCAAAAGGATTATTGTGGGTTCAGGCACCTGTGGGATTTGCCTTGTCCCTTGTTATTGGTAAATAATTCATACAATTAGGAAATGTAAGATTTAAAAATATATCATATATTAATATCTAACAGAGAATACAGTATACATTTTAAAGGTGATTTTGATTCTTCAGTCTCTCATAGGTTCGTAATAAGCATTTACAATGCTGTCCTCTAAACTGAAACATAACAAGTTAGGGTAGCTGGCAGCTACTGTAGAGTTTTGTCTGTTTGGAGCAATTTACAGGACAAAATTCTTACCTGACAGATCTAGAACGATATGGCTATGTGCACAATGCTTTTTAAACATGTTCTCTTATTTTCAGACTATAGAGAATATTGGTATCCTTTATTTTTCCTTTGAAATTTCTGTGCGATAAAATACTATTTTTTTGATTTTTCCACTAAAATACATTCTTCTGAGTAGTGTCATCTCAGGACGAATGTGTAGTGCATCCAGCTTTATGCATCTTCACAGCTGGTCACTACTGTGTTGCAGCTAAGTTAAATGTGCAGTGTTCTATACCTGAGTTGCCATTTCTAACTCTGAGAATTACTGGACTCACTCTGAGGTTCAGCTGTCTTGCTAAGACCAAAGTTTCTTCCAGGCCACACTGTGTTATACCATAACTCTAGGGATACAGTATGATGAAAGCAAGGAGACCTGTGCAGACCTCACAAAAGAATTTCTAAAATAACAATGACCTTTATTTTCAAGTCAAAGAAAAGAGTCCAACTGACGTGAGTATGAATCAGGCTTGGAAATACATTGCCAGCATTGTTAATGTGAGTAATTCTTACTAATGAAATTGAAGAGTGCAGGTCTCATCCTGCAATCTTTACTCAGGTCAGTAGTGCCTAGACAAGCAGTCCTGTTGGCTTCAGGGTTAGGCACAATACGTATTCTTTGGTTTTAATGAGACAGCTGCACATCTGAAGTTTAATATTCAGATGCAGGTGGGTGGGACTCAGCTCAATGCACAGAATAAAACAATATAGTTCTGGGAAGAGACAACGAAGCCACCAAAATGAAAATGCAATCAGAAAAGGAACACATATCAACATGTTGTCTCAAATGGCCAAGGACAAAAGTTTCTCTCTTTTTTAACTAAATATGAGTCTCTGTCTGCTGACATTTTCCACAGGATGTATTTCAGAAAACTTTATGTTTCAGGTTGTAAGATCATTGGTGATGAAGAGGAGATTCTATGTGGGTGTCCTCTGAGCTAAGTTCCTGTTACAGTCACATAGGTATCTTATGCCATTCGGGGTGCTTTATAGGGTCCTACCTGGTTTCTAGTAGCCATTCTTAAAAGATGTAGGTGTGCCAAAATGTGGATGGTCATATTTGTCAGCTGTAAGCAGCTGTAATCCTGGACCTCTCAGATGGACAAAACTCCACTTTTAGCCAGGTGAATTGATGCCATCATGTCTGGTTGGCTGCATCATTCTCTTGGGTCTATTATGTATGATAGACAAATATCATATTAATCTTATCTTTTTTTTCCTGGATATAAAATATGTCATCATTTCTGATAGGTGGTTTCTTCTTTGTAAATCCAATGAGATCCAAGAATTACGTTACAGTGATGGACCCTCTTCAAGAAACTTACGGGAACATGATGGGAAGCTTACTCTTCATTCCACCACTGCTAGGAGAGGTGTTCTGGTTTGCAGCTATCTTGGCATCCCTGGGTAAGTACTTACTTTCCTGTTATATTTGTTAAAGGTCATGTGGCACAGCTGTCAAGAGTTTAATACACATTTGGGAATTGTGTTGTTCTAAGTTGTGGAAATTTGTGTTTCATGTCTCCTTTTGTGAGAGGAAAACAACCATTTCTCATTCCTGGGAACTATGTTTTTAGGTTTAAAACACATGGCAGTAGTACATATTCACTGTATTATAATAGAGAGGTCTGGCAATAGGCATTTGTACCTTTCTCTTGCCTGTAGGAGAGCAGATGTGAAAAGGCAAAGTGCCTTGGCAAAGGCCATGCAGCAATGCACCAGCAAGAGCAGAAAGGGAACATGGGCTCTCCCGAGTTTTCACTCAGTGCACTCTCTGTAGACTGCATTTCTCATACAGTGTGGTATGCTGGCATCAAAGGAATAACATATCCTTATTTATTCAGTCTTCTGCACGTATGAAATCTGTCTTAAAATACCTGACTGCTGTCCTTGTCTGCAGGAGCAACAATGAGGGTCATCTTGGGTATTGGAGGCTCTTTGGCTATCATCACCTCAGCATGCATTGTCATACTTTACACTCTACTGGGAGGCTTCTACTCTGTTGCATACACCGATGTCATCCAGATGGTTTTCATTACCCTCAGCCTGGCAAGTCCTGTGCATTTCTTTGTTACCAGTTTCCTAACTAAGGGGGAAAATTCTGCTCAGTGTGTCTCAGACCAAAAATAACTCCATCAATACTGGCCCTTGCCCTACAGTTCTGCTTTAGGAGAACAGGTCTCCTGAAACATCTTACAGTGTTTATACCTTAGGCATTTCAGATAGTGCCACTGGCCTTGCTGGGGGAACACAGTAAGGTCTGCACACAACTAAAGCCTGCAGAATGTGTCAAGAACAGTCTCAGATGGAGCGAGATCTGTCTACTGAAAGCACCAATTGTCCTGAATTACAGACACATGTTCTTGATGATGTCATAAACCAGAAACCTGTAGTTTTAGAGTAAGGAAGGAGGTGAAAGGAAGACTCTAAGTCTGGGTTTACTCTTATGTAGCTCTATATTCTGCATATGCCTTAATTTAAATATCAGTCCTCCAAGAACACTGGGAAAATTGTTAACTACTTCCATTTGTATCTTAGTGGATCTGTATCCCCTTTGCCCTGCTGAACTCTGCAACAGAAAGTATTTATTACACTGCAACTCATCAAACTTACCAAGACCCTTGGATTGGGAAGATAGAAAAACAGTATCTTGGAAGATGGCTGGATGACTTCTTCTACTTGGTATGGAGTGTTTTTTGGACAAATGGTTGGGAGAAGGAATTGTGCAGGGACTTTTTGTCTGGAATGCTTTTGGGTTCTTCCAGGCAGGAGCCCTACATGGCAAGGCCAGTTGACAGGGGTCAGATACTGTGTAAAACCTTTCCTCAGCCCCCTGCAGCACACTAAGTCAACTGAGGAGATCTAGGGCTCAGCTATGGGATGAAAAGAAGCAGTAGGGACACTCCATCCTTTACCCACATGGAGGAATGTACCTCTTGAGTAAGACCATCTAGGCAGCCAGTTCCACTCCTGGCATCTAAATGACTAGTTTTCTCCCTTTTGAGATGTCGGTCTCACAGCCTTAATAGTGTGCTTTTAACATAAATATGCAAAATTCCCCCTAAGTGAAAAAATAATAAATTAAAATGACACGATTGCAGGTCACCAGCAAGCACAGTGCCATTGTCTCCACTGCATAACTCAGCTTTTGAGCTACCAATATAGCCAAGAGGTTGTTCTCCTCTCATTAAATTGGTAATAGGGACACATAGAAGCTTGAGCTTTTTGGTGAGGACAGTATCTTCAGATTTTGTCTGATTAACTTTTTCTCCTAAAAAAGTGAAAATTAAGATTTTGTTTTTAATTTTAGACTATAATCTGGCTAATTTTGGGTAGATTTGTTTACAAAAGTTGCATTTCTGAAAAAAACCCTTTCCCTGTTTTTGTGCTTGATTCACTATTACAAGAAACCTGTTTTTCAGCTTTCTCAGTTTGCCAAACCATTAAACTGTTTTCATTAAAGATTCACATCCATCACAGTGAGAACAAAGGAAAAGGGCATCCTCAGCCATCAGCAACATCATCCTCAAAAGTCTGAGCTGGGAAACATTTAAGCATTTGAAATGAGAGTTTTATAACACTAAAGATTATTATCCACCTGAATGGATGGATGATGCCCTACAGCAGCCAGCAGCCTGGGGAGTACTACTGGTAACATTTGAATGTTTCAGGTGCTTGGGAGCATCCCATGGCAAACTTACTTCCAAAGAGTGCTCTCCGCTGCCTCGACAGGACAGGCAAGGCTCATCTCCTACCTCTCAGGACTCGGGTGCTTTGCAATGGCCATCCCCTCTGTGCTCATTGGTGCAGTCGCAGCATCTACAGGTAAAACTAATTGAGTAGTTAACATGCTTTTGTCAAAAGTCCTGATTCAGACTTCAAATTACCCAGTCCTGTGGCCCTAGCCACCAAGCTAGGTGACACCTATCCAAAATATAGACCTCTTGGAGGTTCATTGCACAACTACCTGAAGACATTTAAACAGCACCAAGACCTGTTTAGATCTATTTCATTATGATGAAATGGCTTTTCATGGATCTTGTGTTGAGGAAAGATGAAGGTAGACTATGTAAAATCTGGTGTAATCCTATTTTAGAAGAAATCTTATGCTTTCTTCTGTTAATGCCTTCTGCATGTAAGACCCAGCATTACCAATTACTACAGATTGTTAATAAGATTCCCAAGAATCTCAATAACCTAAAAAATTAATCCAAGTCCTAAAATACTGAGAGGGTCTCATTTCTTAGCCCTGCTGTGACTGGTCTCTGTGAAAAGGCAACCTCAAAAACAGCAGAAATGTCTGTGAAGGATTTGTTGTGACTTTTCCTTGTTTTGTTTAAAAGACTGGAATCAGACAAGCTATGGTCTTCCAAGTCCATTCGAGAGAGGGGAATCTGTGATGATACTGCCACTTGTTTTACACTACCTCTGCCCAGCATATATCTCCACTGCTGGTCTGGGAGCCATCGCCGCTGCTGCAATGTCTTCTGCAGATTCAGCGCTTCTTTCTGCTGGCTCCATGTTTGCTCACAATATCTACAGGAAAATCCTGAGGAAAAAGGTAGTTGGTTACAGCATTCAGCAGTTTTGGTGTCAGGAAAGACAATCTTGTTTCCAGACTATTTCTAACCCAGTCTGTGATTAGAGGTATCTATCCTTCAGCTGCTGAACTGATTCCTGGAGCTAGAGTTCCAAACATAAGTCAGGGGTGTTCATATCCTTGGTACCATATATATAGTAGACCTTGGTACTATATACATTAATACCCATACCAGTGAGCTTTGCTCATTCTGACATGACTGGATATTACCAGAAGCAACATAAAACCATGACCCTCCAAAGTCCACAGAGCAGCTCCACCTCCAGGGGCACCTGCCTTGGGTGGCTGCTGGTGGCAAGTAGTGCCTGAAAGCATCTAGGGCTTGGTGAGAACCAGCTCAGGACAGGGCAGTGCTGGCCATCCCACCAGTAAATGCCATGTCTTTAATGCTACTATCTCTTTTACAGGCTACAGAGACAGAGGTGTTATGGGCCATGAGAACCTCCATGTTGGTGTTTGGGGCCGGTGCTGCCAGTCTGGCTTTTTACTCTAGCTCTGTCTATGACCTCTGGTTCCTCAGTGGGGAGCTGGTGTATGCCCTCCTCTTCCCCCAGCTCTGCTGTGCCCTCTTTGCTCCCAGCACCAACACCTATGGCTCAGCTGCTGGATTCTTGGTTGGGTTCCTGCTGAGACTACTAGCAGGGGAGCCTGCCCTGAGCATCCCCCCTGTCATCTGCTACCTGTCAACCTGCTCCCTGGTGAATGGGACTCAGTGCCAGCTCTTCCCCTTTAAAACATTCACCATGCTTCTCACTTTGGGCACAATCCTTAGCGTGTCATACCTGGCCAAGGTTTTGTTTCAGAGAAACGTCCTTCCCCACAGGTGGGATGTTTGTGATATCATGAGGGGAACCGGCACTCCCATCCTCCTACAGCAGATGGAGAAACCGATGGGTTCGCCAACTATTGCTGTAGAAGAGAACTGTGATTAAATGTGGGGCACCATTTGAAAGGCCACAGTGCATTCAGTAGTTAGAGTATGGCTCAAACAGTATCGCTTTTTTCTTTGCTTTCTCCAGTAAATAATTATTTAAAGTCCTCACAGAGCAATAAAGACACATTCTGTTCATCCAAAGAGAATGTGTGAGCTTGAAGTTTGCAGTGATTAAAGTCACACGGTGATGGAGCACAATCCTGTGGTGGTGACCACAGGACACCTTGGGCCCCAGCAGTGGTTCCTTCGAGGTGGCCCTGGTACCCCACCTGAAAGCAAAGATATAAATCATGCTCCCACATTTAGGGCATTCCCAAGTTGCATACTTTTCTTACTACAAAGGACGCGAATTAATGTTTAACAAATTGGGTATTTTTGATTTAAAAAAAAAAAGTGATCAAATCTGTTTCCATTAGCACAATCATCTCTAGGGAGCATATCAGACTTATAAAAACACAGATTACTGAAAGCAGTGCAACCACTACAACAGTCCAGCAGTTCTGCACCATTCCTTGTATGCTTTGCAAAGCTTCCCTTGATACAGCAAAAACTTTTGCTTATGCCTTTCCCCACTGTGGTATCAGGTCACACAGCCAGTGTGGATCCCATAGCCTGGAGATATGTGAGGTATCCCCTCTCATGTGACCTGGTAGGGCAGAAGCAGATGAGCAAGATGAATCAACAGCTGTAAATTTTTCGATAAGAAAGTTTTACATAGCCACTATTTATAAAAATTGGACCAGACGGAAAGATGGACGTGCCAGAGAGACTCCTGGATGAGTTTTCTCTAAAACACCTCGTAAATGAACTCATGTGAAGCTGTTACCCTAACACAACAAAACGATGGTGTGGGACATACACATACTGGTGTGTGAGAACTCAAAGGATTATGATGAAAGAAAGAGCCTGGAAACTGATCATGAACCTTCCTTCAGGGACATGAAATCCTGAGGGCAAGATCCCAAAAGATTCAAGCAACAGGGCAGTACAGAAAAGCACCTGATACTTTGTTTGCATAAATTCTCAATGGCTCAGAAGAGAAGGAACCTAGCTAAGTAGTGAGTCTGGCCTCTAGCCTCAAGTCTGATGAACTAAGAAGATCCCACAGTGGGATGGGTCATTAAGATGCAAGCTGAATTAAAGATTCAGGAGGATCCTGAAGCAATGGTTCATTGATGGCTGTCATTTTATACTTCCCTCAGTAGCTGTGCAGAAGCTCATCAGTTGTCAGTTGCAATCCACCAGCAGGCGGTTTGCTGGTGCTTTCAACAGCCAGCAGGAACCACACTGACAATACCTTTACAAAGTGTTTGTAGGAGCTGCTGTTCATGGAAACACCTGCACCATTGGAGGGAAGATATTTACTAGCATAACCAAAATACCCACAGCAGAGCAACCCTCACAGCCAACTGAGCTGCTGAGGGTGAAAACAACATTAATTGCTCCATGAATTGCTTCCAGCATGTGCATACACACAGCAAGAAATCCCATTGTCACCATGCATGGCTGCAGTAAGCTCAGCAAGGAGCCATGAGTCACTCTGAACAGTACCAAGGCAAGTGCTGTGGCTCACAAGGAGGATTGGCAGGCCTTTGCTCTTGATATGGCTTAGATGACTCTGCTCCCCATGGGAAGAATTAATCTCTTATAAAATATCCATCCTTAGCAAGGCAGAGATTCTACTCCTCATCAGCCAAATATCACACAACCTTATGCTTTGCCCTAGTGTTAGTGAACACCTGGGCACACTTATACCCCCATGCCCAGCAGTCCCGTTGACATGCTTTATTAAACCAAGACCAGAAATTCCTTCCTGTTTCTCTAGAGAGTGCCATGAAACATTAATTGTAATATGTCTAGAAAAAGGGAAAAAACCTGTGTTGAAAATTAAAAGCATTCCCATTTACTGTGGCCCTAGGCAGTCACCCACTTATGTCCTTCACACCCCAGTGATTTGAGTGGGAACATGTGAGGTTGTGCTTAGCTAAGGGAGACACCAAAGCTATCATTACCTTAGCATCAGAAGAACTGGGCTCTTGTTAAATCACAGTTGCTGTATGCTGACTTAATCTTACTCTCCTGCAAGATTTAGAGGTGACCTACTTTGGGGACCTGTATACCCCCCTGTGTGGAGCAGACAAAAGATGACATACTGTACTTGAACCAGGGCAGAGACCTGCTGCATGGCCCAGATAAGAGGGAAACTCTGATGTCCTCATGCCAAGGTCAACATCTACCTCCCTGACCACAGAATTACAGAATCACAGATTGGTTAAGTTTGGAAGGGACCTTAAAGATTACTTAGTTCCAATTCCACTGCTATGAGCAGGAACACGTTCCTCTAGATCAGGTTGCCCAAAGCCCCACCCAACCTAGCCTTGGACACTTCCAGGGATGGGGCAGCCACAACTAGGCAACCTCTTCAAGTGTCTTATCACCTTCATAGTAATGAATTTCTTCCTAATATATAACCTAAACCTACCCTCTTTCAGTTTAAAACCATTGCCCATTGTCCTGTCACTATCTACCCATTAAAAAAAAAAAGCCCTCTCTCTCCTTTTTACAAGCCCCCTGTAGGTACTGGAAGGCCACAATAACATCTCCCTGGAGCCTTCTCTTCTCCAGGCTGAACAAACCCAGCTCTCTCAGCCTGTCTTCACACGAGAGGTGTTCCAGCCCTCTGGTCATCTTTGTGACCTTCTCTGGACCCACTCCAACAGTTCCCTGTCCTTCCTGTGCTGAGGATCCCAGAGCTGGATGCAGCAGTCCAGGTGAGGTCTCACAAGAACAGAGTAAAGAGCAGAACCACTTCCCTCAACCTGCTGGCTACACGACTTTTGATGCAGCCCAGGAGCCACCCCATGCAGCAGCCCTGAAATGCAAATGCCTACATCTGGGGATACCTTTTCTCTAAACTATCGTGCTCAACTTCTCCTGCTACTCCCCTGCAGAGTCTCAAAGCTTGACATTAAAGCCTTTCTGTGTTAACATGCTTAGCGTGGTGGGCAATAGATCCACAGCTTCCCAAGAGTGTCAAAGGACTTCGCTGAAGAGTGCCACCACCATCATGTTACCACCCAGCGTCACCACAGAAACTCACAGAGACTTCAAATAGGAAAATCCCATCACTCTATGGGGTATCTGGCATACTCAGCCACACAAAGCCCTTACAAAGCTTCCTTAAATTTCATACCACTAAAAACTCTCTGCTTTGTGGGAAGAGAGGAAAACGGCAAATACACAATTATTGTAATTCTCTTGAATGCTTACCATTTTCCATCCTTTTATGACTCCCTCCTCAGAACTTCCCCCAGCAAGCTTAAAAAGAAAACATTCATCAAGGTCAGACAGAGTTTTGAAAGCAATTAGATGCATGTAAAATAAATATAAAAGTAATTCTAGCCTACACTTAATAACCAGATGCCTAGTTGTTCCAGTCCAGCACACGCCAAGTCCTTCAAGTGTTGCTAGAATGGGGGATAATGACCCAGCTCCCAGGAAACTCTTCCTCTCACAGGTTACTGCCTCCAGTTCACTATTCCTTTATTTTCATTTCCTCTTCTTTATAAAAAATACATTTGGTCACTGGAGGCCCCAGTTTACCTCTTCACACACGAATTTATTTCCTTTGACCCTTAGTTCTGTCCATAACAATGACTCAATACAGTTTCAGTTGTCTTTAACTTTCCTCAGCCTAAACAACTTCTACCTGGTTTTGGCATTTTTTGATGTTAATAATAACCTATCTGTCATGTCTAACTAAAATAAAACAAAACTAAACTAAACAAAAAAACACCACCAGCAAACTAACCCAAAACAACAAAAAAAACAAACCAACTTGCAATTTGGGAAGCATTTGGTTTACTGTGAGTTCTTGGCATCTCATCAGATCCTCACCAGTCATCTTCAGATGTCTGGTTTATGTAAATGAGAAAAATAGGAAGATAACAATACTGAAGGGAAAGCACCATCTTTTCCCCCTTTCAATTATGTCATTTTTAGGATTTCCTAAATACATCCTCAATGGAATAACATTTGCATCCAGCAAGAAAGCAAAGAAACACATGCAGGTTTGCCAGGCATTTCTAGCACTGCCAGGAAGATTGTTTCAGGTGAACTATGAGCTGCATGGGGCCAAGATGAACCTCTCATTGTTTCCATGCAAATTCTGTGCTCTCTGGCTTTTCTCTACATGCCACACACCACTCTTGCCTTGCATTTCTCAGATTTTGCAACAATCTCTGCTGCCGAAAACATCAGCTCAGTTAGCAGAGCTTTTTAGTCTTCTAATAAATTTCCTGCTCTAGACCAACACTGACTATTGTGCTTCCCTAAGAAAAGAATTGAAAGGCATTAAAATCCCACAATAGGACATTTGTAAATAGATTAAAAAGCCAGATTTCTTTGTTGATCCTTAAAACTTCAAGATGATCCATCATCTCCAGTGATGAGAATGCTGCTGCATGACTTTCTCTGCCCCCAGATAAGGACAGGATCAATCACCTTTGTGTCTGGAATTTGCACTGTCTGGAATAATCAAAAGAAGAAGAAGAATATGAACTACAGTCAAGTTTTTAACAGATACAAAAGCACGAACATCCCAAAAGATGCATAGATAAAGTTTTCCTGAATTCTGCTGGGAAATGTCTTTCTTCAACATTAAACAACCTCAAGAACAGACAGTCTCAGTTCTTTGGCCAAATGGGGAAATGGTTGTTTTGTGCTTTTTAAAAAAATCTTTTGGCGGGTCTCTTGCAGTATCTTCCTTGGCAGAGGTGTCCATTTTCCTCCTTCCCTCCTTAGTTTCTCTCCACCAGCTGTCTTACTTGACTCTGAAGCATTGCTGCACAAGTTCACATTCATAAATCTCCCTTAATCGACTCACTGGCTGACTCATGTTTTGCTTTCCCAGTCCCTTGAAGACGGACAGCATTTTAATTCACTCTGAGAAGGATTTTGAGATCTTTGGAAGAATGCCCTGATACATATGGTAAAAAGTCTTTTTGCATCATGTGAGAATTTCTGTCCATAGCTAGAGGGCAGTTTTCCTGGTCAGTTTAATTCCAACACTGGACCAGTGGAGGTTATTTATCTTTACTTTAGCAAGACTTTTAACACTGTCTAACAAAATCTTCACAGGCAAGCTGACAAATTACCAGGTTACTCAGAGTGGTTAAGCAGCCTCTACCCTTGGAGATATTCAAAGCAAACTGGACACAGGTCTGAGCAACCTACTTTCACTGCTCTGAACGGGAGGCTGGACTAAAGACTCGCCAGAGATGCCTTCTTCCCTCAGTCTTTGTGTGATTTTGTGACCCTGGAAGAATGCAATGACAGTCTCATGGCACAATTTAAATGCCTCCAGCAGCAGTTTCCATTTGGTGGGCTGAGATGGGGCTCCTTTCAGATATGTTCTCACTTTAGCCTTAGGCATTAGCAAACAGTTGAATCTTTGAAAGGTTTTATTTGAAGTTATCATAAGGCCATGCGCTTTTTTTTTATTGCCATACAGTTGTCTGGACCCCAAGTTGTCCACAATTGCACAAGTACAGCTTAGCTGGCTGTATGAAATTGTTTACAAAAACTAGTAAAAGCTGGGACAAAAAGGCCAGGAAGGTCTGGGTCATTTCTGAAGATACGGATAAGAACTCTTTCAATGCTCCCAGTACTGTTGTGGTTTATGTGTGACAATGAGGAGAAAGACTCTAAAAATGGGAAAAAGAGTTCACAGATGAAAAGAGTGGCTAAACTGGATTTTAGTCTTCTAACTCAAGCGAGATGAAGACCCCCTTGGACACTGTTTGGACAGGGTCACTCCATGGGGCAAGGAGAGGACCCGGTGGACTCAAAGATTACATCTACATGACTAAATGCTTCTGTATGATAGAGCAGTCCTGGACCCTAGGCCAAACTGTAGAGTTAATACGATCAGGCAGGGGTGTAGAGTCTGCTGGAATAGAAATGGAAGATTGCAGAAGTTGGAGGAGCCAAATCTTGTCCAATCTCTGTCCTTTGGAGTGATCTGAAATGAACTGCGTCCAGAAAAGCATCTGAGTTGGTTTTTTTTTTTTCAAAAAAATCAGTTGGCTTACTCAAAAAAGATCCAGGGAATTCACTAATATTCACACAAAATGGACAGTTAATGGCCTGGGACCTGGGACTGAACTGAGAGGATGAAATATTTGCAGCAGACAGACTTATCGTCTCCTGGGCTGGCAGGATCCACTGAGTTACGCCTCAAGGCTTCCATTGTCTTGGTTTTCCTTGACATTTTTATAGTTCATCTGTGGAGTGTCTGAGATAGTATCCGACAGAAATTTGATTGAGAAAGCAGAACAATACAAAATCAATGCTATGTACATTAGGGAGATTAACAACTAACTGATAGATTTGAAATGTAATTACAGGTAGGAAATTATCATCCAGTATCTGAAGCTCTAGTGAGGGTGATTCTTGGCATCATGGTATTGTACTGCACTTACCAGTGACTGCGTAGGAAATGAGGACCAGTCCACGTCTTGTTCTCAGCTGATCAAATGAGCTGCATGTCAGTATGGGCTCATGGACAGTCTAGTGCAGGTGTCTAGAGACAGATTAGATGTATCACAGTCTAAACAAAAATACTGGCTGTCTTGTCTTAAAAGGAAGGCCCTAGTGATACTATGCACTGTAATGTGGAGATTTAGATGAGATCAGTTTTATCCAGAGCATACTCCTGCTACTTTGGGGTTTGTTTTGTTGGGGCTTTTTTTCCTTTCCCCTCTCTCCACAGGCTGGGTTTATGACAACATCCAGTGTCTGTAAGTTAAAACTAGACAAATTGAGGCTACAAATAAGACTCAGCATTTTAAATTTAAGGTCCATTAAAAATGTTAGAACAATTTGCCTAAGAATGAGCTGTATTCTTTATCACTGAAAATCCCTGACACAATCTGCTGGGCAATGAAACATGGCAAGAAAGTAGAAAGAAGTTTCTTGGAAAGCTGGAAGAAGCAGGACTAGAAGAAGAGGTAGGACAGAGGCTGAGTTCGCTGCTCTCCCAGTTATGCTTTGTAGGCAAGAGAATGCACAAGCTGTTGTTTGGTCTCTGCATTTTTGTTTGGACTGTATCATTCTAAATATCACTCTGTATCCAGAATTACACTGGATAAAACTGAAGACTGACTCTACTGTCCTTTGAATCAAGTTAAGGGTAAGTACTAAACTGCTAAGAGAATTTAAGATACTTTTTCCTTAAACACTGCCTCCCTGGCATGTACTGTGAGATGCCCCTTATTGGGATGTGTTGAGTCTGCCTGAGCACCATTCTTCACAAGATGTTCCACGGACAAATGTCACCAAACTCCCCACCCAGACACCGAAATTGCAGAGAGGTTTTAAATGTTTACTCCCTAGCATGGCCTGAGCTCAGCCCCCAGTAACACAAACTAGCACTTCCCTTGCAGATCACACCTTTCCCCACACCCTGAGTGGGGCTCCCTCATCACTAGAATTATCCTCACCAGGAGACACAGACTACCACCAAGCACCATTGCCTACCACTTCCCAGTCAGAAAAACACATCCCCAGGTGACCACTGGGCTTTGGGCAAGACACCTGCAGCCTGTCACAGCTCACCACCCACAGAGTGACACTGTTAAAGTTGTTGGGAGGCCTTCTGCTGTCAGTAGTGGTGGTGCACGGCCTACTTATCAGCCACCTACCCACACAGCACTCCTGCAAATTAGAGGTGAAATATCAATGAAGTTTTCATCTCTGGCATGTTTAGAGCAGTTCCTAAATCCTCCACATACACAGGCTGAGGTGGGGCATAAGGCCAAAGCTGTAACTGATGTTGTGACCTCTGTGGTGCCCCAGGAGGGACCCACCCACTGTGCATGTGCGAGGGTCTGAGCTGTGGCTGCCCTGAGTTACCCATACTTGTTTCCACGGGAGACACCGTAATAACACAGTATTGCTCAATCACAGTCATTATTTGAAAGGTCACATGCCTAACATGCTTCAGCAGTCATTTTGCAAGGCCAGACGGGCTTGGCTTGATTTGCTTTGGTGCTCCGTGTTCCCAGCTGCCTGGCAGGTGCTGTGGCCAGACACAGAAATCTCTAGAGAGACCCTGTGGCAGCCACTGCTCAGCACTTCAGCAAACCCACAGTAAGCCTAATAAGTGGTAGAAAAAGAGAGTTCTGGTTTCCGCAGCTCGGTTAGACCACATGAGGACACGGTTGTGCTGACAGGGCAGGTCAATGTAAATTCTTTGCACCAAATTTATGCCAAACTAATTGGAGAGGTGTTCAGGTGATCCACATAAAATGTGTGGTTGAGACTGAAGTGTGAATATTTAAATGATCCATTTCAACTATATCAGCTTGATCACCCTTAATTATTGCTTTGTTTAATAATTACTCGTGCTTAATTTTATTTAATTTCTCACCCAATCTGTACATATCACTACCACTGAATCTTAGGACAGTGACCAAATTGGAGACAGGCTTGAGCAACTGGGGCATCTCAAGATCTGAGACGACAAAAGCTTGTGCTCTTCTGATAATGCAGAGGACAGCATTGAAACTCACAGGGAAAAAAGGGAAAATACAAGAGAGCCTTTTGCATCCGTCCCTTTTTGAGACTGTTTTCATTCTTCTCACAGTGGATAGATGTGCCATTCGCTTTGCTGAATTCTGCAACTGAAAATATTCATACTGCTAATGATCAACAATGAAAAGTACCATGGATCAGCAAAGCAGAACTAGAGTGCCTTGGAAAATGGTCAGATGAATCTTACATGTGATAAAGGGCCCTCTTATTTATTCTTTGCATGGTGTAACACTAACCAAGCTCCTTTCTAGGCAATAGACAACAACTTCCAACATTGATATGGGGTGAAGGATTGTACGGTTAACTGACCTCTTGGCATCCTGGCCAAATTAGAATAAAATTATTTCTATTTAATCAGAAGTCCATAATTATTGTGCTTTATTTTTGCTGCAAGACAAGTTGAGTTAATTAGTGACATCGAGATTGGCAGCAGACTAGTCTGCAGTGATAAAGCACTGGTGGATTTCACAGTACTGAGGGATACAGGTCAGACAAACAGCAAAATCAGGAATCTTAGGAAAGAAAACTTACAATCATTCAGGGAGTTAGTCAACAGGACCCCCTAGAACACTGCCCTCAGGGACAAGGGAGCAGAAGACAGCTGGGATGGGAAATATTTAAGGACATTTCCCATAGAGCTTAAGACCTCTTGATACTCAAATGTAAGAAATCAGGAAAGGAAGGCAAGAGATCAGCATGGATGAGTTGAGACCTGCTGGCCAAACTAAAGGGCAAGAAAGAAATGCACAGGCAGTGGAAGCAAAGACAGGTATCCTGGGAAGAATATAGGGACACTGCCCAGATGTGTAAGGATGGGGTGAGGAAAGCCAAGGCACAGCTGGAAACATAGTGATATGAAAAGGGGTAATGACTTCAATCTGAAGGAGAGTCGATTTAGATTAGACATATGGAAGAAATTATTTACAAGGGTGATGAAACACTGGAATAGGTTGCTTAGAGAAGTGGGAGAAAGACCACCCCAGAGAGTCAAGACAGAGAGGATTTATTTTCTCTGTTTTGATATAAACTTCCTAGAACAAAAGTACCTTTGTACTTTGGTTTCCCATTGAAAGAACATTGGGATATTCCACTCTCTGTAAGCACAGAAGGAGGATGAACTTGGAGGAGTTTTAATGCCATAACAGTGCCCCAATGCACAAATGTAATCACTCACTCAAAGATGTGCTTTGAGTACTTCCTATTTGATAAAAGCTGTTTCCAAATATCTCCTTTCTATTAAGCATAGCATCTGTGCATCCTCAGATACACATTTCTGCATTATCATTTGATTTTTTCTTTTTATTCTATTTTCATTACCTGCAAATCCACAGACCAAACCCACAAGGAGACTTAGGCATTCTAGATAGCTTAAAAAGTGGAGAAATGCTGACAGACCAGAACTGCCCATGGTCTCTCCTCTTACAGCTATTGATTGATTGGGGGTGAAAGAAGGGCTTTTTGTACTATGCCTCTGCTAAAAAAATAAAAGGCAAAAAGAAATCACTGGCATGCAAAGCAGATTTTGCCAGGTTCTACTTCAGATGCTGAAAATGCTTTTTTTCATCTTATATGAATGGAAGGAATGTTTTTTGCAGACCAAGGTCTCACAATCAATATTCTTTTCACTTTCAGAAGACCAGAAGGAGCTAAGCCTGGACCACCAACTTCATCCGAAAGAGGAGGAGCCAGCAGGATGTTACCTAATTTTTGACTACTCCTGTGCCTGTTGAACATTTCTGCTGCCAATTCAGAAGCCTGCAGCTCTTTCCTGCCCTCTGCCAGCTGTTTGCCAGATCACTGCATCAAACAAAAGCGTCTCAAGGCAATGGTGAGCAGCCTCTGCAGCCCTCTGACCCTGCAGATACAATGTTCTGCAGTCCTCGCTAACATTTCTTTGCTAAGTTTTCTCCATGGTTTCTTGCAGGATGAAATTACCTCTAATAGGCTATTTCAAGTCTGTAATCTCTGAATTTTTAACTCTGCTGTTGTTTATCTTTTCTTTAGCAAAAGACAAGGTCAAGCATCTTGTTGACTCCAAAAAGGACATCAATATGAAATGGTGAGATAAAAAAAAAAGCAAGCCCTCTGTATAAAGCACTTCACAGTACTCTTGCAGCATATTAGAGAGCAAAAGGAGCTTTCTGGCTCCTATCTGGCTGTTGTTGCAATTGTTAATGTGGTTTTGTTCCATTATTAATGATATCAGAAAGAGAAATAAGGCCTTCCAGACAAACTTGAGAGGCTGTCTTCTGACATCTTGCAGCAAGAAGAAAGGGAAAAAAACCCACTTAAAATAATGGAAATAGGCAAAGGGAAAGGAAAGGGAAACTTGTAATACTGAGCATATAGCAGTAAAATCTGCAGATATCCATAGCAGCGAGGGGATTGTGAGCCGAATCTTTTACAAACCTTGTAAACCATTGCCAGACCCTGTCAGTTTAACGCCACTCTGTGGAATGAGGAAAAACTGATTTTTTACAGTCTGTAGTATATTGCTTGAAACGTTTCCTAGAACTTCTGTTTGACAAGAGAGAAAAATAAAATCAAAGGACTAGCACATCAGTAGCCTCATCTCAATGTGGTTGTACAGAATTCTAATAAAAAGCTTTGTTAGCCAAATACATCACAAATATGCTAAGGTAAGTAAAATCAGGAATAACACTCCAGTCTGGCATTCCTGTAAAGTTACTCTGAGTGAGCTACCAAATCAGTCCCCCTGCAGAAGAGCCAGGCAGAGTGCATCACTTTGCTCACACCTGGCAGAAACAGTTCCACTGCTGAAGCCTTGCACGGATGCCCAAGCACCAAAGACCACGCTAGCTTTTCTGCAGCATCCTCTTCAAACTCTATCCCAACAGCAGGAGACATATGCTGGAGCTCATCCTCTCTGCCCACAGGCTCCCACCCCACCCAAAGCACTCACCCATTGCTTCCATTTCACACACAGATGCATTTCTGCTTAAGAGAAACCTCATCCCTTGCAAATGGGATGTTTGCACCACAGAGGGAGAGAGGAAGGAGCTGTCAAGGAGAAAGGAACCAGCTAGCTTTCAAATAAATATCACATAAAATAGCTTGTTTAATTTTTTTTCTTAATGCCAGGCAGTTTGTGATGTCATTGAATACAATGATGTGTAGTCTATATTGAAAATAAAAAACCTCTAGATATTTTATAGTTTTCCCTTCAAAAAGAAGGAATATAAAAGCTCTTTGCTGTTAATTATTGATGCTGAACACAAATACTCATTTCTTATCCCAGGACTGACATTTGACCTATACTGAAAAGCTAAAACTTCTGATATTTGAGAAGAGCTCCAGACTTAGATTTTATTTTCCTGCCTAACATCTGTCTTTCCAACAGGGTGGATTAAGTCCCTGCAACCAGGGTGATACATTTCAAATAGGCAAAGTTCAATTCATTTTATATGAGCATATGCCCCGTATGTTGTGCTGCCAAAATAGGTCAGTGGGCCAAAAGCTCAAAAATAATTTAAATGAAGGTGGAAAGAAATGAAAAAAGGAAAATGACATAAAGTCACATCACCGTGAGACTTTCTTTAATGCTTTGAAGCATTGCCATGAAGTGACAGCATCACATTTGTCGGAAAGCCACAGTGGGAGTGGGTCCTCTGCAGCTGAGCCCAATGCAAGCCCAGCCCCACTCCTGCTCAGCCCCCTGCCCAGAGCTGTGCTTCAGCCTCACAGATCCTCGTGATCCACAGATCCAGAGAACCAGTACCAGGGAAACCTGCGCTAGTCCATACAGTGCAGTGGGAGATGTGACTGCCCAGCATACAGGGTTCTGGCAGATCCCAGGTGTCCCACCTCACCTAGGTGATTGCCCTTTTCTCTCACCCTGAGGAGCCACAGCTGATCAACACACTGAAGTGTCTCTCTTTTACCCACAATCTACTAAATAAAACTTAAGGAGAGGGAAATGTTAGGAAGAGGGAGATGAAAGACCTGCAGAAGGGTCGTTGTGAGAGGAGCGGCTCTCCTGGGGGTGGCACATGGTTTTTGGCAGCCATATACAAGGCTGCAAGGATGAATTTTCAGGATTGGGATACTCTCATGTTTTCTAATCACATTTCCACTAACTCACCTGTTTGTGTTTTCTGAAAGAAAGACAAGCGCTTCTGGGGACCTCCTCTGCACGATGATGGACGGGAGAGAGGAGCATCTGTGCATTTGCTGGGTACGATGGGATGGGAACGGGTCTCATTTTCCAGAGTGGTCATCAAAAGTGACCCCTGGGGACACAGAGATACTGCTGCCCAGTCTCACCGTTTCACTCGCAGCATCACCAGACTCCTCGGGGCAATAAATTTAGTTTTAACACCTCGAAGGTAAATCTCCCTCGCGGATGCGCAATGCCACGTACAAACAGCCTCCTCGGCCGGGTGTCCCGACCGCGGGCTCGGCTCCTGCCGTGTCCGGCGGGCAGCGGCAGGGCCTGCCCATCGGGCTCATTTCCCGGCCGGGCGATGGCCGGCGGCCGGGCAGCGCCTTCCCTTCCTCAGCCAATTGCATCTCCAGCCTGGCTCGGAGGATCGCGAGGTGTGAGGCGGGGGAGCGCCCGGGGGCCGGTGCGGGGGGGAGCTGGGAGCAGCCCCGGCGCCGCGGGCAGTGGGAGCAAGAAGAGGGAGAGAAGCGAGGGAGAAGCCTGGGGCAGGCAGCCCCCGGGGTCGGGCCGCGCCGGCCGGCCCAGACACTTCAATGCAACCCCTGGGGCATCGGCTGCTCGCTGATGAGATCGCTGCAGGGCTGCGGGGGACGGGGCGTCGTCGTGGGGACCGTCACCCTCTGCCTGGCCGCCGGGTGGGCTCTGCAGAGTAAGTGTTCGACTCTGTCCCTGTCTCCCCCCGCTTCCTTCCCCAGCCTTTCCTTCTCCTCGCCGCGATACCCCCGCTCATCCGCAGCGCCCGGCATCTATTCGGGACGGAGCAGAGCTCCCGCCGCACTCCGCTCGCACTCTTCCCGGCCCGACCGTAACCGGGACACCCGGGAGATGCTGGGGGAGAGATGGGGACGGGACATACCGGGACTCAGGCAGGCATCGCTGCTCTCTGCGGGCTGCATATGGTCTGGGGACGTTCGTCCCCGCTCCTGCTTCTCGGAGGGAGCGGGGGAGCTGAGCGGGGCCAGCCCGGGGCTGCAGCTCGGCCGCCCGGGCGGGAGCCGCGGCCGCGGGGGGACGCGCCGCTCGCCCCGGTCCCACGCCCGCTCCCGGCGGGGGCGGCCCCGCAGCCGCCGTTCGCTCCCTGCTTTGCCGGCGACCTAGAGTACAAGGCATGGAGGGCGAAAAAAACACGGTTAACCAGCCCGAAGGACGTCGGGTCACGCTGGGAAACGCGGCGATGAAGAGGGAAGGTGAGTTCCAAGGGGGTGAATGGGGATGGGACGCCACGCAGAGAGCCATCCGGTCCTCTCACAGCCAGGGACCTGGGTTGTCAGTGCCACCTATGAGTTTGGTTTGGACACGCCACAACAGTACATCGTCAAAGGCGATGCACAAATAGGGCACTAACTGTCCCGAGGGTTTCAGAGCTCTAGAGTTGTCCCCCCAGTTTAGAGCTCCTGCGTGGAGGTCCCTCACCGGCAGCCCTTGCCCACCCACTCCCCAGCACACTGCAGGCCCGGCTGCGTTGCTCTGGCCAGGTCTGGTACACAGAGCCGAACTTCCCACTTTGATACTCGACCAGTCAAATACTTTGAGGCAGAGAGCAGCGTGCCAGGATAACAAACTCACCATGCTCAGAGCAGCACCGGTACTCTCTTCTGGGTGCATGTTTACTGGGCGTGATCTGTCAAGCCGCAGAGCAGAGCAGCCTTGTGCAGGGCCCTGCAGCTGGGTGTGATGTTTGCTTTCCAGCCTGTTGCAGCTCTGCTTGGATTAGACAGGTTCAGGTCATCTAGATACACTGCCTATTAAAAATATTTTTGAATGGTTAGATATTGCACTGCCTTTTTTTAGTTTTTCTGTCCGGATAGGGACAGAACACATTAGCAAATAATTTAGTGGAAAGATTTATTTTTTTTTTTTACATTTACCTTGCAGTCCTGTATTCAAAGCAAAGTCATGCTTCTAGCAAAACATTAATGGGTCACTGAGGGGATACGCTCAGTTCCTGTCTGGTCAGAAACAGTGGGAAAGGCCTTTAAATAAACACATGGGGCAGAAAACAATTGGAACAATTTGCAGTGATTACCAGAGGTTCCCGGCTGTTCTGTGTCTGTAGCTGGCACAAACCCCATTTTCACAGCTCTGGTTAGTTGTTTCTGCACGCAGGCTGAACAGCAGATCACAGCTCAGCTGAGCATTGGGCTGCCCAGAAAGTGTGATGTTCCTGCAGGGGGACTGGGCAGCATGATCATAAAAAACCCAAGAAGGGGGAACCCCAAGAGTCTTATCTTGGACAAAGACTAGATCCTATCTGGTCCCATAGGTGCAGGCCTGGGAACTGAGCTGGCTTCTTGAGCCTCCTTGCCTTACCTTGACTAGCAGAGTTAGTAAATTCTGCTACAGATCTCAAATACAGTGAAGTCAGCTTTTAATTCGTTTATCCATCTCTTCCATTTGTGGTTGCTCATGGAGGGTTCTTATTTTGAGATTTTTAAAAATAATTTCTTTCCCTTGGGGATATTTTTTTCCTCATCTCTTTTTTTTGATTATTCTTATGCCTGAAGACTCTCTAGAACCTCCAGAATCATCTCCAGGGTGTCCTGCTTTGCTCTCCTGCAGTGTAGCTGAGGGTCTCATCCTCACTCCTTGCTGGGTTACAGACATTTGCAGGTCAACATTACTTTTTCATTCTGCTCTTGCGGTCAGGCTGTTCCCAAAGTAAGAGAGGAGAGCAGGTGAGCTGTTCCAAGCCAAACCAGGAAAAAGTATTGACCCTTACTCCGTGCTTTATCTGCGTTTTGTCTGCTTTGATTTTTGTGAGTAGATAACAGGATTTGAGTCTCTAGCCAAGTGTGTCAAACATGCCCCTAACAAAAAGGAAAAAAAGTATGCCAGTTGAAACTCAGATGTTGGTATTCATCCAAATCTTCATGCAGAAACACTCACATGCAAGGAGAAGTTATTGCAGTTACACATTAAACTAAGTGGTCAGTTCGGTTTCACAGTTACAAACAGCTCCATAATCACATCAGGAGGAACTAGATGAGAATTAAATGTTCTTTTATGTGCCCTTTTGCCTGGATGGCATCAGGAACATGAAGTCCCTGCCTTCTCCTGAAACTGTAGGTACCTTTGATTACATGTAGTTTATCTGCACTGGCCTATAACTGGCTTTCTTTAAGAAGCTGATGTCCCAGATGTTGATTACACATCCTGAAAACATAATGAATTCATTGCCAAGTCTTCACATACTTACTGCAGGCTTTTGGGGGATGGTAATTAATTAATATGATAGGTTACCTCGGACTTGGCAATTAAACTTTCCATTTAAATGCAGGATTTAAAAAGAAAGCCAGTTACTGATGAACACAAAATCATTGCTCAGTTTTCAGAAAGTGTTATGCTCCCTTACCCAAAAAGACCCTTCTAAAGTCCCTTTCAATTTGGGTGTTGAAACACTGAAACACACGCAATTACTTGTCTTCTGTGGTAGGAAAAGTTTTGCTATCGTCAATTACAAATGTACATTTACTTTTGTGGACAGCAGAAGGACATACTGCAAAGCATAATCTATCCTCTCCTGAAACAGACCACTGAGAAAGGGAGGATGAATCACGTACAGAGGACACAACATGCCCTGGACGGTTGGTGCAGCATCACCTCCACACTCATCACCCTTCTTTGTCTTTCAGCTCCTGGAGGAGTATCTTTAGTTGTCCCACAACCCAACATCAATGCAACAGTGGCACAAAACATCCTCCTCTCGGTTGAGTACTCTTGCAGAGGCGTTGCCACCATTGAGTGGAAGCATGTGTCAAGCTGGGGCACCACCAGCATTGTTGAGTGGAAAAGTGGGAATTACGTCAACATATCCACGGTGTACAAGGACAGAGTGACTACTTTTGAAAATGGCTCTATACAGCTTCTGAACGTGGGCATGCGAGATGCTGGCTACTATTTTGTCACTGTAACAGAGGAGTATGGAACCAACGCCTATGGCACCATCATAGTCAATGTTTACGGTACAAACTAGATGGGACTTCTTGGCTTTACCCTGTGTTTAAACATCAATCTGCTTGCAATCAATTTTATAACATCATTTTTTTCCCATTCTCCTACAGAGATTATCTATGAAGATTTACATTTTGTAGCAGTTCTCTTTGTATTTCTTGCTGCAGTATCTGCCCTTCTGATCTGCTTCATGTGGCTGTGTAACAAATCTCTCCATCTGTTTCAGAAGAAGACAACACACAAACTAACAGGTAGGTATGGAGTTTTCAAGTCTGAAATCTGAGCCTAAAATTTGTGCCATAAGGGTGCTAAACAGGGACACTGAGAACCGAGACTGAAGGGCTCAGATCAGTTACCCTGTTCTGACTCTTTGCTAGCTGAGGCAACCGAATAACAGGTATTTAGTTGCAGAACAAGCCACAGGATACCCACCTCATATGTTTCACAACAGAAATAATAAAACACTTCCCAAAACTGCTAATTGCAAAATGTGAGGAAAAAAGGCAAGAGCTGCAATAACCCCCCCATCAGAGGGCAGGAGACAAAGTCAAGAGCGTCAGTAATTGTCTGAGTTCACACCAGAAGGGTATATCCTAGGGGAAAATAATGAAATGGCTCTTGGGAGCAGCCCCCACTTCAGTTCACGAGGGACTGCACCTCTCCCTCCCCTCTCAAGTGCCCTCACCTTTGATCCAATTGCAGACTCCAACAGACTCTGACTAATATCAAAATCAGACTCCTAACACACACCAAAGACAACACTTATGAAAAGCAGGTCAAGGGAATACGAGGGCTGTACTGAAGGGAACATTCTGTGATTCTGTGATTCACATATTAGAGAAGAAATTTCCAAGCCACAGCCAGGGATATTTGGCCTAGACAACAAGACAAGGTACTATGCAACAGGCCTGGGATCATGCTCTTAGGCACATCCTTGGAGTCTGAGGTTTCTTTTACCACTTCAAAACATTTGTAGCGTTTACCTCCCTTCTTTGTAACTGCAGATCCACTAGTGGTTTCTTGCCCTATAGGTAAAAGGTCTGTATTTCTTCTGTAACAAGTGCTGCTTAAGCTGTTATATTACAACAAGGAGCCTAGCTGTCAGTATTTTACTAGGCCACCACCGATAATTGGGCATCCTAAGCCTCATGACCCAGACTTCGTGTCAACTCTGCAAAACCTGGTAAAGGGAGAAATTAATTTGCCCTGAGCTGCCTCTTCCTTACTGTCGATCACATACATCTCTTAAAGGCTGCTGCTGTTTTCATGGTAAACACACCATTCACAAATTTCTGTAGCTACTGATAATTTTCCTATCATGCCACAATATACAGGCTTTTGTTTGGATAAAACCTCTTATTCCTCTAGTTAAAGCCAATCTTCCTACAGGGCTGAATTGAATACAGTTATTTGGCAGAGTTCAGGAAAACCACAGTTCCAGAAACTTAGCATCTCCCAGAACACGGTCCAAAGCACGGACCTAGCTTCTGCCCCAGTTTCACCTTAGAAGAGACCTTCTTTCAGAAGTCATGAAGAGAGGTATAAGGATGGGCCCTATGGATTTAGTTTTCATAGTGCCTTTAGCCTTGCACTGAAAGAAATTGGTTTCACTTTAAAGATTGTGAGAGCCTCTTTATGCAGTTAATTTTTTTAAAAAGATGTATTTAATACCTAATTATAGATGAGATAATACTAAAAAGTTCAAAGTATCTCAGCTATTAACACAGTGCAGGTAATTTTGGAACATTGGCCTTCCAATCCATTTGGCAATCGATAACAATATCTTTTTATTTACAGCAAGTACAACGGAAGAGATTGAATTGGAAACCATTGAGTGTTAGCCAAGGACTGTATCATAACAAAAATAACCATTCTACCTCAGGAGAAAACATTGACCAAGAAAGCAAGAGCAAACCTAGAAGATAAAATGTTCATGAATACAGCAGAACCATCCTGACTTGCAAACTTATCACATCAGCAGTGTCTGATGGAGTTGTTTTGACCTGTTTAAGTTCTCAGTTCTGCTAGTCAAGGTCAGAGTAGAAAAAAGAATGCTTTCATGCTGAGCATGAACACATTTTTGTGGCTAGCTAATAAAATCTACTACTCTTAAAAACAACCAACCAAGCAACTAAGCCTCCGAGATCAACCCATAAAGGAAATTATCGTGGTCTTGAAGGACACCTGTATTTTGGATACAAGTCTTCTATTACAGACAGAGTGGTCATTAGCATCCTTCGACATAATAAATTTAATATCTAATTACAGTATTACATAAAAGAATTAATTGCAAGCATTGAATTCTCTTTATTGCACCAATGCTGCTACTTTTGGGTGTAAGGAACTTCTTGAAGCTCTGAAGACAAACTGTAACTTTTCATGAGACAAGACTGACCTTGAAGGAATGCCAAGCTGGTCAAAGTTCTCCCACTTGTTTGCAGTTGTTTACACTGCCCCAGATGAACACTAACACACATTTTATGACATTACTAGAGCAGGTGGTTATACAAGGAAGCATGCACAGGCACTAAAAAGAACACTGTCTATAGGGATTGGAGGGGTCAGATAAAATTCTGACATACCACACCAGAGGAGTGGGAAAGTACTGAACAATTTCATCGTGAAAGATGGCAAGTCCTTTGCAAACTTAGCCCAGTGACAGTCTATCTAAGAAGAAAAGTTAAAACAGCATTGCTTTGAAATTTTGTATTTACAAATACAGTTCTGAAATTGCTCTTTTTGAGAAGCCACCTTTGCTTTCTCTACGTTGTAAGAAAACACGAAACGATCCAACTAGTGTTTTCTTCAATCTGTATATTGCACTTACTACAATCCTCCACCTGCAGATCTTTTATTTGTCAGTGAGAAATCAGTAAACTGACCCAGCTTCAAATTACTCTGTTTTGCTTTTGCAATGAGAATTTTGCAGTGTGCAATAAACTTTGAAAATGTAAGAGACCATGGACTAGTCTGTGCCTGCAGATTGCCACGTGGCTGTTTTGAGTTAAACTGCTGCTACTACTTCTCTCACACTTTGTATCGCTTGTTTGCAAAAACCTTTTACAGGACAGGCTGACAGAGCTTCCCCTCTGGTCAGGCACTGGGATGCTCAGGTGCAGAGGTACTGTGGGTTCCATTTGGAAATACTCTGAGAATTTCTCCCCAAGTGCATAATGATGCAGGTAGGTGCTAAACAAGCTTTTTTCCAAAGCGTCCTGTACACAATACCTTTAAGTCAGCCCCAGATCGAAGTGGCTGTTTTTAGTACAAAGGGCCTCTCTCCCACTCATAAGTTCAAGTACTACATTCAGCTGTTTGCTCCTTCCTGCATTTAGACGAACAGGTCAAAAAAGGTATGAAATAAAAAAAAAATCTGATACAGCACAGATGAATTTATTCTAATTCTCAGTTTTAAACATTATTACCAATTTTGTGTTATCTTTGAGCAAACTAAGCTTTGACAACAGAGAAACTAAGTGCACCTGTCTCAATCACCAAGCTTGAAGTACTTGATAAAGTGTGCCTATAGCATTTGGAAAGCATTAGTAAGGGTTTTTTTCCATTTATTCCATGTTTTGTTAATCCCTAAACCTTAGACTTTGAATGGGAAGTTATTAGGCTGAGGTGAATATAAGCAGGTGCTCTGACAGACATTTAGAAAGTACAAAAAGTGCAGCTTACACTTAACACCATTATTATCTAACGTTGACCTGAACACTGCAATTGCCAAAGGAAGTCAGGAAACCTATCTAGTCACCAATGACCACTCCAGTGATTGTAGCGATCACACGCGCTCCAGTATTTGAAAGTTGGGATGAAAGTAGGAAATAATCACTCGAAATTCTTGTTTAATTTGCACTACAACAGCAGTGAGACGTTTCCAACTAGCACAGCTGTTTGACCTCTTTCAGCTTGGCCAAAGTTGCAGCAACTTCAGGCATCCATCCTTGCCTATTGACCCTAGTGCCAATCTCACTTTTAGGGAGCAATATCCCGGATGAACAACAGGGACTCTAGTCAGTGAAGACAGGGAGTAGAGTTTGCCTATCTAGTTTTACCCAGAATTTAACATGCTTACACTACATGGGTAAGGCCACTCACAAAATATTCACATTTTTCTGAAAACTTTGTGAAAATGCACTATTAATGTCAGTAATATTTTATGTACAGAATATGAGGCTACGCTGTGAGTAGTAGTTTCTTGCTACCCCAGTTCACAAGATTGCTTTGGCAATCAATTACAAAGGTTTCAGTCATTCACTGTCTTCATTTCATAGTCAAAGATGCACTACCAAGGTTCAAGCCTGTCTCTGTTATGTTAGAAGCCTAATCAGTCTGTTTTCCATTAAAATTGGGAATCCCTCTGTATTCAGTACTAAAAGCCAGACTCTCCAGGTCTCTAAATTCTTTTTATTATCTTTTTAGTTAGAAGTCTTTAGTCTGAAGTCTTGACAAGCGTTGGCACTGCTAACAAGCAGTGCTGCACTTCCACAGCACATTAGATGCCCTCTTGTACATGCTGTTTCTGTTCAGAAGGGGACCAGTCCTGCAACCATGAGATTCCAATTGCTCCACATTGATCTGATTACTTGGTAATGAAGAACTTATTGATGAAAAGGCAATCGTTACATGCAGAGCTGACAATTTAGGTCAAGAACAATGAAGTGTAAAGACACGTTCAACTTTCATAGACTAATCTTCTAATTTTTAGTAAGAGATCTGTTGTGTTGGCAGGAGTCAAAACAGCCTCATACAGTCAGATGCATCAAGCTGTTTGTTTGTCTGTTCACCACGGAACACCCTCTCTGCCTGTAGTGGTACAGGGTCTGCTAGACCAGCAAATAGGGGACCTGACATCACGGGGGTTGCGTAAGATTCACCCATTTTTCAAGATCAACTAGTATTTTTCATTTTCATCAGTTGTCCTGGGTAACTCATCAGAATCTGAAAGGAAAACCCTTTGTCTCTCACAATTTAATTACACAGAAACAAGTACTTCCAGGAACTGAAACAAGATCCTCCAAGCTGGCAAACACGTACAATTACAAGAGCTGCTTTGGATACTGAGCAGCAACTTGCCTCAAGAAGTTGTTAAAAATGTATTTCCCAAAACTATTCTTTATTATTTGAGAGTACAACAAAATAACTGTCTTCATAGAAGTATGATGTTCAATTCAAACATGTTTATGTGCAAGAATTTCTCATATATATACATATATACACACATACTTCATAACACAACATGGACACGAATCTGAACCAGTTAAATACAGAAAAGTTTCAAAAAGGCCTTTTGCAGTTAAGTACCAAACGAAATAAAAGCTTTGTTAAATACCTTACTAGAATCTTCAAGCAGGCTACAGTTACAACCAAACCCATCAAAAACATGATTTATTTTGAAATAACTCAAAAAAGCTGATATTCAAGAGGGTGTTATTGTTTCCCTGGCTGATAAGCATTGAAAGTTCAGGATAAAAATCCAGCAGCACAAAGGTGGAGATCCAAGGCTTACTGCATGAGAGTTACAGCCTTCTATGCTGACATTAATTTATACAAGTCACCCACTGTAATGGGTTAACCTTGGCTGGCCGCCAGGTGCCCACAGTCTCTTTAACCCCTTTTTCCCCCTGAAAGTCAGGCAAGGGGAAAAGAATACGATGGCAGACAGTGGGTTGAGATAAGGCAGTTTACTAAAGCAAAAATTAAAGCAAAGCAAAGCGAAGCCCGCGCAAAAGCAAAAATACTAATCTAATCTCTACTTCCCATCCGCGGCGATGACCGGCCACATCCAAAGAAGTAGGGCTTCAACGCGTGTAGTGGCTCTCTCAGTAAGCCACCATGGGAGACTGTGCATGCCCCCCCCCTTCCTGCTTCTCCCCAGCTTTATATCTGAGCTGACGTCATATGGTCTGGAATATTCCTTTGGTCAGTTTGGGTCAGCTGGCCCACTTGTGTCCCCTCCCAAAATCCCGCCGTCAGTTGGGGAAGGGACACTACAGTCCCAGTACTGTGCTCAGCAGTAGCCAAAACACTGGCGTATTATCAGCACCACGCCAGCCACCAATGCACAGCACAGCACTGTGAGAGCTGCTGTATGGGAAATGGGCTCCATCTCAGACAGACCCAATACACCCACGAACTCAAATTGTCAGAATTTTGTAAGCAGAGCAAGACCCTTTCCTCTATATCCTTGCAAAATGCAGGGACAGAAGAGCCAAGCGAAGTATCCAACATCACACAGGCCATCGCAGAGCAAGGATGTTTGCCACAAGCTGTGACTTCATAACACTCTCAACCTGCCAAATATATTTCTCAAAAATAAACAGGTCACCCAGAACCCCCATCAATATAAAACCAAATTCCAACTCAAGAATGCCATGCAGCAAAGACTAGTCCTTAAGGTTTGTTTAACTTCAATTCTTGACAAGGGAGCTCTAGTATTGTCCCACTTGTCAACAAATGAGACCATTAGCTTCCACAAGGATAGCCAGGTCCTGTAGTATAAACCACTAAAAGGGTTACTGAGAGCCCAATTCAGTTATATTTTTCATCTTTTAGAAATACTTGCAAAAATCTTCTGAAAAAAATAAGGAGCAGAAGAGGGAAGGGGGATGATTCCAAGTAGACACTTTTCATGTAGCAAAGGACTTCCCAAATTTAATTTTATAAACAAAAAATGCATTAATTACCTATGTTACTCTGGACAAAGCAATCTGCAAAGACAAAGCTGAAAGGAGCTTTTTCAAAAAATGTTACGTATTTTATATGTCATTGAAAAAACTTTTATTACAAACACTACAATGGATATATCTGTACAGGAAATACATTTGGTTTTGTTTTTCATTGACTCATAGCTTCCATTTCCCTTTGCTGCAGGGGCAGCAATTGTTGCACAGAGATGATTCAAAGCCTCCCCTGAGAGGCTGACACGTTATTAGCACGGAGTAAGGGCAGCCATGAGGAGTTCCATTTTATACACAAAGTTACGCCCTTCCATTTTATTCCACTGAACTTCCTTGAATGGCCCTCGAAGATGATTCCACTTGCTGTCTTGCAGCACATCACCTTTGGGGAGATCCTTGCACTGACTCCGTGGAAACTGAACCATAACTTTGCTGCCACTTTCTGGGCCATTACGTACTGCAAAGAACAGAGGTTTGTTTTAATGAGCATTTTTACAATGTGCAAACTCCCCATATTAAATATTCTTCTTTGTGTATACTATACATTATTCCTACTCAATTCCAAGTATGCTGAAAGCAAACAAGGGAAACTCCTTTTTTTCTATTTTCTTCTTTTCATTTTCTCTCTTTCTTCTCCTAGTTCCTTACAATTTTGTTGCTTTAGCACTGCATGTTCCTGGCTAGATCAAACCAGAGAAACATTTGCTAAAAACCCCACAAATACACCTTACAAACACATTTCTTTTTCTCTAATGATTCCAGGAAGGGTAAAGGTTATTTTGCTCATTCTTCCCTTAGATGTATTTCCCCATTATTCTTCGAAAAATATGATCAAAAATGTATTGTTTCTAACATATTTATCTGAAATGGACAGGAACAAAGTCACTAGAATACTTGTTGCTTTTAATAACAAAATTCTGCAAAATTGGTGGAAGGGTGGTGGTGGTCTGTTGGTTGGATGGGTTTCTATGTGTTGATGTTGGATAGTGGTGTGTGTTGGCTTTGAAAGAAGCAAGCAGTTAGGGAGACAACACTTCCTTTTCCCCTCATTTACCGAGCTATCCTTCTACAGAGGACTATCAGGCTGATTGAACATAATTTCTCCTTTATAAAGCATGCCAAATACTTTCCATCACCATCTTCTCTGTAATATATTTGGAAACATTTTCTGGGACTGTTTTTTTCCCCCCTAATTTTTCCTAATTGCAATGAGACTGATCAGGCTGTAGTTCCCCACATTCTCCATCTGGAATACAGAATGCAACATCTGCCTTCTTCCAGTCCTCCAGAGCCCTTCATAATCACCATGACCTTTTAAAGATGATCAAGAGTGGCCTTGTAACAACATCAATCAGCTCCCTCAGCACTCATGGATGTATCCCACCTGGTCCCATGAACTTGTCTGAGGCTGTCTTTGCTCCAGAATTTCCCATGGGTCTCATGGTCCCATTCCTGAGGGCCATTCTTAAGACCAAAGGCCTTCCCCATGTCCTTTCCCCATCTAACAGCAGTCCCACATCTTTCCTAATCTTCCCTTTGCTGCTGACACATCTGTTGAAACTCTTCTTGTTGCCTTGTACATCCCTCAGGAGCTTAGCTTTCCTATCCTCATAAACACATGCTTGAGCAGCCTCTCTGTCTCCCTCCCAGGTGAGCAGGTCCTGCTTACAATCGCTTGCAGTTTCTTTTCTATGTCATGAGTTCAGTCATGAGTTCCCTGTTCATATACACAGACCTTCGTCACATTTGCACAACTTCCTGAACACAGGAATGACCACTCTTGAACTTGTAAGAGGTGAGGTGATCCTTGAAAAAAATCATCAGCCAGCTCTCTTGGATCCCTCTTCTTTCCATCTCATAGGATCATATCTCACAGGATCATATCTCACAGGATACTTTCAAACAGATCCCCAAAGAGACCAAACTCTCTTCTCCTTAAATCCAGAGCTGTGATCCTGTTATTGTCCTTGTTCCCTTCTCTCAGGATCTTGATGGTTTCTCTAATCTCTTTTTTTAAATAATTTTAAGAACTATTTTCAAACCTGTGTAAATTAAGTTTATATAAAGTGGATTCCTGAGCAACATATTGATTCTGTTTAGATGTCAATTCCATACACTAAAGATCTAGTCTCTGCATTTTTATAGAATAATATCAATCTATAGCAAAGTATTCTACAAAAAAACTCTGGATTAAAAGGCCTCTAGATTTCACTTAGTAATTTTGCAACTTTTCATGTATTTGCACTAGAAAACATTACCTGAAATGGCATAGTCTCCATTTGGTGATGCTACAGTTATTGCTGATGCATTGCCAATGCTCTCCACTGGCCCCAGACCAACATGATTACTGAAACTCAGCACATGCCATCCCATAACTTTTGCAAGCTGCTGAACTGCATGTACTTGGTGCTGTGACATCTGAAAGATAACAAGAGGTTCATCTTCTGCACACCACAGAAAGAATTGCTTACTGGGTTTACCAAGCCTTTTTCTCCCGCTGTACAGTAGTTATCTATAAAAGTGACTTTGTATTTTAAGTTCTCTAGTTTCAGAGGAACCTTTTCATTTTTTTACATGCATACTGGTAGAACTTTCTGGTATTTGAATTTAGACTTGTTCCTCTGCAGACCACTGTATTATGCAATTAGATTAATTTTTCATAGGTATATGGGCTTGTGCATTTTATTTAAGTATTGCTTTCAACTTACTTATTTAGGTCCCAAAAATTAACTCAAGGGATACAAACAGGATTTTTAAATGATCCTGGTTTTGAATGGAAACGACACTTCTGGTGTAAAATATATAAAAGTCTGTGAAAATATTAACAGAGAAAATTAAAAAGTTGAGGTTCTCATATCCATGGTTATCTCCTTTAATGCTCAAGTGTAACCACCAAGCTCTAACAGCTTGGGAGTTTAAATGCTAGTATTTTTCTGTATCATGACTTAACACTATTAACAAGGAAGTAACTGCTGAACAGTGCTAGATCTCTGTGAACAAGTCTGACAACACTTGACCAAAAAGAAAGACATGCCCTCAGCAGAATCTGTTTCAACTTGTTTTCTGTGTCGTGGAGTTTCATGTAACTGCAATAGGCCAAACCACTGTTATTAAAGACTGTATTTTGACTATTCATAATGCACAGTAGGGAGATTGTCACTTCTGAGTAAAACCAGCAGCTTGTTCTAAGCAATTAAGTAAATAGAGTTCATTCAAATATCAGCTGATTTAGTAGTGGCTGATGCAAATTGAGCCCTAACAGACAATGTTGAAATGACAGTAATTGTGGACTCATTAAGAACTTGGTTACAGTAAGTTTCATATATAAGGTAACTCATTGTCTGTTATGACTCTCACTAACTTGCTTCTCCCATAACGAGCAGCATGAAGAAATGTATTTTAAATGGGAGGGGAAAATTATTACTACTGACCTGAGCAAAAACTGGCATTCTATTTTGGTAAGTTGCTAAATGACTATACAAACATTATGAAAATTCAGTCATCCACCTTCCCATTCACACGATCTTTATTTGAAGTTTTTTTATATTTTCTGTATAAATAAAGTTGAGATTCTTCTTCTGTTTCCTGAACGCTACAAGAAAGGGAAGAATAATGTGTCTGAGTCTACCTGAGATAAAAGGAAATCTTGCAGTTCTTGCTCTTGATGGGACAACGTAATAACTCTTCCATCTCTGTGCACAACTCTGATTTGTTCGACTCCAATGTTCAGCTGCAGTTGAATGGATCTTTGAAGACAAGATGCATAATTATTCAAAATGCATTGCAACAGTTAGGAAAACAGAAAAACACAGAATCCCTCCCAGTCATTGACAAGAACTCTTGAGATGGATGGTGGAAAGCCTCTGGAATGCGACAGCAACTCCAACCATTTCAATTTCATCACTCACCACAACAGCTCCCTCTATACTGCAAGGGACATATTCTGTGGCATGTTCCCAGACCTGGCCCACCACTTGTTCAGGTCAGGGAAGTCTCACAGGTCTCTGGCTACCACTGTGCCAAGTACCAAGTTTCCTTCCAGAGATGCAGGGCAAAATGGTGTGTTCTATCCTACAGCCAAGACTTGGGCTGCATATGGACTCTGGAATCAAGACTGGAAATTGCACCAATGACAGCAGTTTGCCCCACACTGTGGACACAGGCAGAGCACAGCACTGCTCCAGATGGAAAAAACCCACTGTCAATGCATTAGTTAATCCACTGTTGATCAGTATCCAGGTATTTGTTTCTGGAACACAACATCACTTATTTTGATACCAATGTGCATAACCAACTGCATGAATTACATGACTTCCACATTTCAGTACTTGTACAACCAAGCTAGGACAAAGCAGATTAGCTTTCCACAAGAACCCAGCACATCAAAACATACTTTGTATTCAGTCATCTGTACCCAAAGTAAATTGCCCCTAAAATGGCCACTCACCTTCTTCTTCAAAAGAAAACTGTGCTAATTAAAGATGTACTAAATTTCTTCATTAAAGTGTAAAGTGGGTGAAGAGTTTTCTTAGGGGGGGGCTGCTCACCCCACAACTCGGACAAACACACACACACAAATAACAGACTGTCACTTGTCTGTCTGAAGAGATTCTAAAGCTTTAAAGCATCTGGAATGCACACACTGTCTTTGCTGCATGCTTATACCACTAAAAAGGGAAATGCGTTCTCATACTTACTTGCAGATCTGTTCATATCCTTGGGAAGTTATGAGAACTTTAACACTGGATTCGTAAACATCATTTATATTGGACCAGTGAGCCTGAATCTGAGGATCTTCAATACGACTCGCCAGACTGTCAATGGTTCGAGCAGTTCTAGAAGATGAAGCCATATTCCAGACACAATAATCTAGACAGTTTGTGCTGTTATCTTGTCTAAAGGAACTGATCAGGGTATTTGATTTAATGGAACCTTGTGGATCAAGGTTCTATTTCATCACCATTCTGGTGCTAAAGAAGCCCACTTGTTTATTCTGTACGTTGCTCATATATTCTGCAGCTGTATTAAAGCAGTATTACTCAATATCAGCTACTGCACTGCCAAGAATAATAAAAGGATTTATGAGTTTAATACAAGTAGGGACAATTATCAGCCGCTTATGTTGTAACTGTTACAGTGATCTCAAAAAAAAGGGGAAAAAATCAGAGTGTTGTTTGCTCATACATTATCATATATCACTGGCTCTTAGTTCTTGCAAATAAAAAATTATTTTAGTCATGAAGCAAGCAGTGCCTAGTTTTAAGAACACTTAAAAAAGATCAACTATATTCTCTTTAATTGTGACCTACCTGCGTCTCAGAAAGATATGTTTAGCCTGTTTTATTATTTTTTCTAGAAGTCCTTCATTCGACTGTAAAGAACTGATATCATTTTTATCAAAAGCCTGGGGTCCTGCAAGTCTCATTCTCTTATGGCCAAAAGGTGCACTAGCTGGATGTGGCATCACTGTTGAGCTCAGGGTTTGCTTGTGACACTGCAACAACAAACAGATGTTATAAAAGGAAGTGACCAAATAAGGTATCTGCAAGAAATACTATACATACTACAATATGCTGCTTCACACCGGGTTTTTTTATTGAAAATACCTCCAAAAAGTGTAACTTTAAAATGCTGTCAAGTTTATAAAGCCAGCTTCACACTAATACTTTGTCTCCCTCATTTGTGTATCTTTCAAACCTTATGGAAAGTGATTTTCTTTTTATTGAAAAAAGTGCCAGCTAACAAAAATTTGGTACCATGGCAACAACTCCTACTAAGAAGTCTGCCTTTTATACGTCTCTGGAGACAGAAGGAATGGTCAAATAATGAAGCACTTTAGAGGAAAAAAAAATTGAGATACAAGAAGTTAGGCAACCTGCCCAAAGTAAAGAAATTCACAGCAGAGTTGGGCACTGAGCAAAAGCTTCATGAAACCTAAATCAGTGTTTAAAACACTGGTGGACTATTCCACATGGCTGCATGATTTGCAGAGCCATGCTCTAAGGAGACGAACAATTGCTGGAACGTGGTTTCAACTCTGCTTAGACATGCAAAATTGCACTCCTTTTCTGAACAGATGCAACCTCGGCCTTCCATGCCAGCTCATTCTGCCAGCCTTTACAAGAATCTAAAATGCTGAAGCTGAGAAGTGGACCTTAATAGAAGCAAAGCTATTATGGCAATTGATTGTTCTTCCTTCACGGGGATACAGTCTGACTGGATGCTCTCACAGAGTGCTTCACATGCACTAACCAGACACAATGAGAAAAGGGAGGGAGACTGATGAGCTCTACTGGAAAAGCTTTGCATGGCATTTCTGAAGTGAGAAGCCAGGCCTGAGGTTAAGTAGAGGACTAGCATTCCATGGGAGCGTTACCAGAAACTCCTCAGCCACCCATACCCGCTGGAACTGAGCAGTAGGTTGCCTTACACAAACGGATGGAAAGAGATTGGCCTCTAGTGGCACTCGGCTGTTACAGCAGTGCCACACACCAGGCAAAAGACTGAAGAAATGCCCAAAAACTGTTCAGTGCTTGACTTCTCTGATAATGCATTACCTCTCTGATAAGTTGATGCAAATTATGTTCCAGAACATAGAGATGATCCTCTGGATTCTGTTTTTCAGAAGCAGCCTTTTGTGATTTTTTGTCATTGGAAGAGTGACACAGAGAAATAGACAACTGCAAACCTGTCCAGAGCAGATGGGGAAAAAGAAGAGAGCATTGACAATTTTCAAGTTTGCTACTGAGAACTGCTTTTTCTTCACATTTTATACTCAATAGTTTAACAATAAGTATTCATTGTATCAGAGAAAAATCAAAGAATGATGGTGGAGAGCACAGCACCAAAGGCAAGTAAGACTTGCTGCTCAATGAAGTGTGGACAGGTCAGCTATGAACTCATGTGGTGCATTTCACACCAGTGTCTGTAACTCAGTCCCTCACAGAAGAAAAATCCTCAGGACCCCATTCCTCCCCAAAGAAGGAATGATTTACCATCTTGCACATTTTAAGCAATCCAGAAACATATTCTTCACATGGCACAATCAGTTGTGTACCCCCCTTGTAAGAAAGGAGGATTCACCAGCTGACTCAGAGCCACCTTCATGCTGTCTAATTATCCTCACTGAAGAGCATTAGCCTTTCTTCTTCTCAAGACCCATTAACTCAAGTCTTACATTTCACTTGTGGTCAGTCCAGGAGCAATGACCTATGCACAGCTCCAAAGTGCCATGTGCACATGGCATTACAGTTGACAGCTTTAAGTACTGCTGACAAAAAACCGCAAAGAAAAACAGAGTCAATTAGAAACTAAAGTGCACTAGTTGAATTTTTCTATAATTAGTAAGCAAAAGTCTAACTCTGTGAAATTATGTTTTTCTAAACCTTTGAAAACCAAAGAGGTGTTTTGTTTTTTTTTTTAAGAACAGAGCATTAAAAATGGTCACATCAATCAGCAATTTCAGTTCATGCTTAAGCAAATAATAGCTAAGAATTCTTTAAAAGTTTCCTACCTGGGAAAGGCTGGGAGATTATCTGATTTTTCACAACAATGTGAGGAATCTGTGATTTAATTTGAACAGCTTCTCGTGACAGCTGGGCAAAAATTTCTTTACACAAAAGAACATTCTGTGCAGTCTCCAACTTTGTCTGCCAGTGTGGAGAACCTGAAAACCAGAAATCAGCATTTGCAGAAGGAAAGAGCAAACACTGTGCAGTAGCTGGACACAATCACTAAGATAAAGCACTCAGTACCTTATAAAATTGAGTATTAGAATTTTATCTCAGTTAAGCAAGCGCTTTAGAGCAACACTAATGCATTTTCATTCAGTTTTACACATATATGTACATTGTGCAGTGTGTGGTTCTGGAACCACATATTACGCTCCCAGGCCTTTTGTGAACCTCTGCTTAAGTTGCAATTTATTTTCAATGGCACTTCTAGCTTTATTACGTTCACATTACAATGAACTACCAAACAGTCTTCAGTTCATGTATGTGCTTTCACAGGACTCACAGGCCCGAAATTCTTGGGAGACTGGTGTGTGTATTGTACCCCGAATACCACATGAAACACCTCCATACTACAGCACTCTGTCTGTGTTCCAGACAGTACAAGCATCTGTGTCACTGAGCACTGTGAAATAAAATCCTGCCATTTTATTTTTAATTCTGAAGAGTGAAGGATGAATTTTTAATCCCAAAAGTTTACAACTTCAAATGCCAGCACATACCAAATGGAGTCAATCTACCCTCTGCCAGCCAAGTTGTTGGCAATTAATGCACAGGCTGCTGGCACAGTTTCAGATCCAGATGAAACGGACAAGCCACAAATTACATATTTTGGGAAAAGTTAAGGGTGAGCAGTCATGCAGTTCAGCTGAACTAATGGGATGTAACTGGCTGAAACACAAATCCTTGGTGTTGTGGCTCAACTTTAAAAGTTTTAAAGACTAACAAAAGGTGCTCCAGAACACCTGAAACACAACTCTAATAATTTTGTTTCAGAACTCAAAAACCACACAAAAAACTGAAGGAGTGTGCTTGGAAAGCATCATGTTTCCAAAGCCCAGGCAGCACCTACACAGAAAATTTCAGTTTAGATAAGGATATTCTTGTTCACTCTTCTTCCAAGCCATATGCTAAGACTTTCAAAGAAGCATCACATACAAACCCATTTCTTGAGCACATGCTCATAAAACAACATATAGCTATACCTGGTTTTGTTTTTGGCAAGGGTCTTTTAAAGAGATTGACTGTCCCAAGGTCACCAATGTCTGGAGCTTGTTTCTGAATAGACACCTAGGCAAGAGAGAACGTTGCTTGATGTTTATTCTGTTGCAAGCATACAAACACCAAAACAAAACTCATGTTACTTTATTACAGCTTCTCTGACAAACCTTGATATATGCTGATCCCTCTAAATCACTTGGAATTTGAACATCCAAAGGACAGTAATCCTCAGGTATTTTTTTATCCAGATCAATGTCAGTGTTCTTTAACACCTCAAATGTGCCATGATGAAGAAAAAGGGAGCCTGAGAAAAGAAGGACAAAGACATTCATACTAAATGTAAAGCATCTTCTGCAAATAAAGAAGCTCCTATGTCTATTTTGGAGGAATATGTATTTCCAAGTCTCGAAACCTCCAGATTTGCAACTGCCTCAAATTTCTTAATGATTTCTTAAAAAAACCCAAAACAGATAAATTAGAAAGCTCATTTCAGCACATCAGCATCTCAGCCCTCCAGTGTGCAGTGTGTAATATTTTGCAGTAAGTTATCATACAATACCTAATCATTATGGGGGAAAACCAACAGCATTTCAAAATGGAGTCAGTAGATGTAAGGAAGAGGGAAAACCAAAAAAAGGTATTGAGTTAAAACAAGCTAAAAAGTAACTGACTGAAGTTCTGCAAGCAAGTAGTTTAAGGTGCAACACCCTTACTGATTTAAAGGAATTAGGGTCTGGCTAACAGTCTTAAAACTATACATCATGTTCTAACTGCAAAAACAACTGTATAGCCAGTCACTCAGGGACTGACAAAGGCAGATATCCACATCTGTCCTAGCTGCATCCCTTTTACATCCAGGGCACAGTTCACCAAGTTCAGGATAAATCATCTAAAAAGAGACAGAGCCTGGTGTACACCCACGGCTTCTTTGTGAACAACCCTAAATTTGTCCTCCCCTCCTTCACTGATGGCAACAGGAACCCAGCACACCTGGTTCCAACGCCTGCTTTGTACCTACACCTTGAGTTCCATGAGATTCTGTGTTCATTCACTGTTCCTCCATAACAGCCTCTAGAAGCCAGGGCCAGTCACCCTCTCTGACTGTAATCCATGAAATAAGGTGTATTCTCAGTGTCATTTCTCTCAGGTGCAGGAAAAATAGGTATAAAAAAGCCATCTTTGATGGCACTCTTTAGTCACATGGTCTAGTTTTACATAGTCTGAGTTCTTAGGAGCAGGGAGTTAAGATGTGATAATCCCTTCCTTGAGATGTTCTGTGATCTTCACTCAGAAGAAAATTCTCATATTCCTCACATTTTTTTAAATGCTTTAGAGACTAAACATACATACAAGTCAAATATTTAAAAGGTCTACCCGTCAACTGCTCAACTACATTGTCAATGCATAAAAAATCCTTGCTAAAATCCCACACATTTAGGTTTTAAAATTACTTTCTAGGTAGAGGACAGCAAAATATTTTCCTTAGTAATAAAACAAGAGCTCTTCCTTTATAATCCTGTCCCATAATTATAATAAACTTATACTGAAATTATTTATTATTAGCTATTCCATCTGGTTTTCCATTTACAAAACCAAAATACCCATTTATAAGGAAAAGACCCTCCTGTTTACCTGCACTTCTGTAGCTCAGATCGCCAAGGATTTTATCTCCCACTTTTCTCAGCTTCCAGTGTTGCCTGAGCCTCAGCAGTTCAGAGTTGAAGTCTCTCTGTCGTTTGTTTTCCTGGTTTTCTGCAACCGATTTGGATAATCTTTCTGCACCTTTCAACAGGATCTGAGCTGCTCCAGCTAATGACTTCTTTTTTGAAATCAGCTGTAGAAACTGAGGATTCTGGCAACAACAACAACAAAGATAAATAGACACTTGCACCTTAATTCTCAAAAAAATACTATTAGTGGAAGCTAACTGATAGTGACTGATAAGTTGTTTTTGCTGGATGTCTCACAACTTATTTAGAATTACTTTCACATCAGCATTTTACAGCCACAAACAGCATTTTGACTTGAGAGCTTTACCACAGAGCCCTCTGAAATTGGCCTCAGCTCCCATTCCCAGCTTCACCCCGAACGAAAAAGCACTGTACTAGCACATCACAAGGTAAGTTCTACTAATTCTTGTATGTATCACACGTGAAAAGAACCCGCCAAAATAAAATCTTCAGCACCAAGGCACACGAAGAGCACGACTAGGTACAACAAACCTGCTTTGGGGAAAGGGGGTCCTGCACGACAGGATCTAGAGTCATGAACTTTTTATCCTTGACAATGCTGAGAACGTCATACAACACACACATCTCAGTCAGGGCGCTCCTTAGGTTGTTCCTCACCGAATCCCAAGGCCAGAGGGACGGCTGGAACTTTACCAACGCTAGAAACAGAACAAAGGAAAGGAGAACGAAGCATTTTAAAAATATGCGGCGTAAGGCTCATTCTTAAACCTCAGCGAGATCATAATGGCATGAAATACAACACATCTGGAGCCATCCTTTTCCCCGACTAACTCGCAAGGAGGGACTCGGCCACGGACATCCCAACCCGGCCCAGCGCCAGCCGCGGGGATCCCGGAGGGAAGGCGGGCCCAGGCTCCTGCGGGGCTGCAGGCCGGGCACTGCCAGAGCTCCCTCCCGGCGGGAGAGCGGGGCCGCTCATCCATCCATCCATCCAGCCAGCCAGCCAGCCAGCCAGCCAGCCATCCTCACCTTCCTCATCCTCCGCCTCGCCCGGCTCAGCCCAGGCCCGGCCGGCCGAGCCCGGCTCGTCCTCCTCGGAGCCGGATCCCTGGCTGAAGTCGATGCGCTGCGCCAGGCGCGCCAGGTTCTGGGACATGGAGAGCGGCTGGAGGTAGGTCTCGCTGCCATCCAGCCCCACCTCCTGCACCTGCTTCTCGCACGCCGACTCGATGCTGATGCGCACGGCCGGCACGCCCGCCATCTTGGAGCGACCCCCGCGCGCGCGCCCCGCGGCGGGGCGGGGCCAGCGCGAGGAGGGCTCGGCAGTTTCCGGAGGCGCTCGGGAGGGGCCGGGGCCGAGCGCCGCCGCGCGGGGTAGGCGCGGATACACGCCCCGGGTTACACGAAGAATTAACTAACGAGGTTGGGAAGGACCGTAGAGATCAAGTCCAACCCTTCGCCTAACTTAACAACCTACCGAACACCAGTCCATCATCTAAACCATGTCGCTAAGTTCATTATCCAACCTATCCTTAAACACATCCAGGGACGGTGACTCCACCACCTCCCTGGGAAGTCCATTCCAGTGGGAAATCACTCTTAATTTTTTCCTAACATCCAGCCTAAACTTACCCTGACACAGCTTGAGACTGTGTCCTCTCGTCCTGTCACTGGGAGCCTGAGAGAAGAGACCGACCCCCGCCTGACTCCAACCTCCTTTCAGGTAGTTACAGACAGCAATAAGGTCACCCCTGAGCCTCCTCTTCTCCAGGCTGAACAGCCCCACCTCCCTCAGCCGCTCCTCACAGGGCTTGTGCTCCAGCCCCTTCACCATCCTCGTTGCCTTTCTCTGGACACGTTCCAGCATGTCAACATCTTTCTTAAACCGAGGGGCCCAGAACTGGACACAGTACTCGAGCTGTGGCCTAACCAGTGCCCAGTACAAAGGAAGAATAACTTCCCTGGTCCTACTGGCAACACTATTCTTGTACGGTGCTGTGTGTGACCAGAAGTTGGTTCAGTGGCCTCCGTTTTAAACATAGTTTCGCCCCTGGTGCCCCTGCCCCACCAGCTGTGACCTTGTAGGGAGCACAAAACCAAACGACAGAAAAATACACAGCAACAGTGCCGTGAAATGACCGTTCGAATCCGGCCGTCAACAACTCCGCTAACACGTTACCCTCCCGAGTCCCCCTCGACAAATCAAGAAGTCAGAGGCTCATTGCTCTCACGTTTATTCTCACATTCGACAGGTGCGCGCAATTCCAAGCGTTACAAAAATCACCGTTTGTACCGCGGGCAGACGGCGAGGCCCCGCGGCCGGGGCTCAGTCTCTGCCCACGGAGTGTGTCTCCCGGGGCCGGTCGATGCGGAAGAGCATCTCGGCGGGCTGGAAGTACCCCCGGTACTGCACGCTGTCCGGGCTGGTGTCCTGGTGGTAATGCCCTCCTTCCCCGTGGGGGCTGAAGCAGTGGGTGTGCTCCACACGCAGGTCGAAGCCCTGTCACCAGAGAAAGCAAGGCCCGTCAGCACGCCTTCATGTGAACAGCCTTTAAAATTCACGGGGTGGTGTATCCCAGGCACTCCCAGGCACCTATTTCCACACATCTCAGAGCCTGCTCCAAACATTAAGCAGTGAAAACTTGCTCATGAAACCAGTGAAATGAAAGAAAATGAGACAACACAAGGCTTTACCACAGGACAGAAAGAGAGAAAGAATTTAGAAACCCTGACAGTCCCCAACTTTTATTGGCAATCTCACTGAGATTTTTTTTCTCAATTTTCTTTCTACTGGGATTAAATAAAGCAGTTATACCAAGAAATCCTACTGAAAACCAAACTCCTCTGGGCTGAATTGCCACAGGCCCATGAGATAAGGGACTTCCTCTGTTCTGAGAGCCAGATTAAATGAAAATAGGAAGAACAGAGAACAAAATAACAACTAGCATGAGATCACCCTCACCAGTTTTATATATCACAGAATCATAGAATGGATTGAGTTGGAAGAGACCTTTTCTAGACCATCTATTCTAACCCCACTTCCATGGGCAGGGATGCCACTCATTAGATCAGATTCCTCAAGGCCCCATCCATCATGGCCTTGAACATTTCCAATGATAGGGCATCCACAACTTCTCTGAGCAACCTGTTCCAGTGTCCCTCCACCCTCAGCCTAAGAAATTTCTTCCTCATGTCCAATCTAAATCTTTCCATTTTAAACTGTTGCCCATTCTCCTGTCACCACATGCCCTTCTAAAAAGTTTATCTCCATCTTCCCTAAAAGCCTTCTGGGAGGCTACAATAATGTCTTTCTGGAGCCTTCTCCAGGCTGAACGAGCCCAGTTCTTTCAGTCTGTCTTTATAGGGGAGGTGCTTCAGCCCTCTGATCATTTTCATGGTCCTCCTCTGGACCTGCTCCAACAGGTCCATATCCTTCTTGGGGCTCCAGAGCTATGCACAGCACTCCAGATGGGATCATGAGGGAGACAGTTGCCCACCTTGACCTGACCATGCTTAGTTTGACGCAGCCCACAATACAACTATATTTTCTGGGCTACAAGAAGATACTGATGACTAGTGCTAAGCATTTCAGTGCCATCTTCGACTGGTCCCTATGTTGTAACTCGTAAACATTTCCAAAACCACAGGCTTAGCAGAGTGCTGTTGAGCTAGCAGTGGATACAGATTGGAGAAGCCCAGCTGCATCCACGACACAAGTTGCACTGGTTTTGAACAGAGCAGCTGTTGATGGCTGCTTTCAAAGTGCGCATCAGCTTATTCATGGAAGATGCATGTAATTTAGCCTTAAGCCAAAGGCTGCCACATAGTGACACAATAAAGAAACACCCTTGAACATATCTATGCCTACAGTATGTCTCATTTAACTCTGGGAGAAAATCACTTATGATTGCATTGTGATTTACAAGATGGCAATTTTCATCTATGATTTCCCAGTTACCTTTAAATAAATAGTTTTCCTAATGATGAGCATCTTAATAGTTTTTGAAAACAGATTAATCTTGAATTATTTGCTGTTGAATTTAGTGTTTGTAGAAGATGCTAGTTAGCTTTCTGCATGGGGCTTTGCAGACTTTAATTTACATCAGCAGTAAGACACATGTTTAGTGTATTTCAACATAGCATCAACAGAGAGAGTTGTCATGAAAGTGGACTACATAATCGCACCGTTGAACCAGTTTCCATGCTCTTGACATTTCTCTCAGTGTGGTCAGCAGTGAATATAAACTGTGCTGTTGGGTTTAGGATGCAAACACTTGCACACTTGCGATTGGAACTAAACCATTAAGTTCAATTCACCATGAACAACAACTAGGTTTCAGAACAGATTGACCCAGATTCAATTCAAACAAATCACAGAAATGAGAAGCTTCTATTTCATTGCATCACCTCTGGAAGCGTGTACCACAATACATACACACTCCTGTTCTTAAAAGGAAAATCATATCCAAGACAAAATTCATTACAAGTCTCAGTTTACACTTAGAAGTTAAAAAAGAGACTCACCGGATCTCTGGAAACAATTACTGGCTGACAAATCAGTGGAGCCTTCATTTCAAAGAATTTGAGCCAGTTATTCACATCCTCATCAGTATTCAGGGGACAGGCAGAAAATTCTGGAGGCTACAGCAAAAACGAAAGCTTTATAAGGAAAAGGAAGACACTGGTATCAAGATGTTTTTTCTCTAGCAACTTTCCTTCCCTTTTCCCCTCCCCACTATTCTGTTCATTTTTCTTCTTCACTAAAAGCAGTTCACCAGTGCCCATCACTGTGTTTCTGCCAGAAACAGAAGTGAACAGAATATTCCTTCCTTCATCGCACAGGTAGTAGAATGATGACTGAAGTGAGGATTCTCCTCCTCCTGGTACATTTTAGAAGCTCTGTTATTTTTAAAAAAGTCTTGCAAATATCATTTCAGTTCACGTATTTAATTTCAATTCATTTTACAATAGCTCTCCAACTCTTGGGCCACCCAAGGGTTTCAAAAGGTAATGGTATTAAGGCCAAGTAAAACAGCATCACTAGTTTTGTAACACTGATTTTGTAATGTCAGCTCCTTGCTTTAATACACTGCTTATCATAATAATTTATGCATACGTTTAAAAATACAAAACAGAGTCAAGGCTCAGATGTTACACCCTGATTTATATTTCTGTTTTCAGGAGGACAAAGAAAGTTACATGTACTGAGAGCAACGTACCATAATGTGAATCTTTGCTTTCCCCTTCTGAATGATAAATGTACCACCCATCCCAACAGGCTTTTCTCCATAGTGTTTCTCTAAAGTTTGCCTCAGACAGGACACGAAATTAAGTTCACCAGTTCTTCCATTGGCTTTCACTTCAATGACCTGGAAGGTAAAGTTAATTAGTCACTGCTGTCTCCTGCTGCAGAAGCCTGCAAATGTCTGCAAAAGCTGTTCTGAAATTCTCCCAAGCTAATAACCCAAGATTACTTTTTGAAAATGCAATTCCCTGCAAGTGCTGCTCCTCCCAGTACCTGACCAACCCTCTTTTCTGACTTCTGCCCAACGCCAGCTTTGCCTGTGAAGGGTGCTGGGCAGCAAGAGATTTACTCACACATAAGGCAATGATAGGAGCAACCCCTTTCTGTCTGCCAGCTGGCTTCCACTCTGTTATAAAAAAATTCTTGGTAACAGAGAAGACTTTTCAGTTTCCATGCAGTAGTCAGTTTTTGAGTGCTAGCAGTTTCAGGGGAAGCACTTCTACAAAAAGCCAGACAAGTGTCCACATCTAATTTGCACAAGTACATTGCACAACCGTTGCCTTAAATCACTGCTATTTAGGAGGAATGATTTATTATGATGGAAAAGTTTTATTAAGCTATACTTATGCCTCAAAAATTCAAATGCCTTTCTGTCTCCACCAGTTCATCCCCTTATTTAATGGCATCAGCTCCTTACGGTTGCATATTTCTCTCAAGGAATTACAACTTAACTATTATCACAGAAAACTGATAGGAGAACATTAAATCATGAGTTCTCCTTCACTTAGAAAGCTCTACAAACAAAGTCACCTTTGATCCAAGTACACACCTTACCAGGTTTGCCCTCACTGGCATAAAGGTTGGCCAACAGTCCAAACTCACAGTCAGTATATTTACTGCTGTACTTCTCAAGCAGGCATCCTTTATCTGCAGGATTTATCTGAGCAACGTAGCTGCCATTTACAGCAGGCTTTTTTTCACTCTTAGTTTGAACAATAGGGATAAGCTGAGAAAAAGAACATGTAAGAGTTAAGTCAAGTGAGTCAATCAGAGCATGTCAGAGTCAGTCAAATGAACTGAACTCACATAAATGCTATTTGAACTTTGGACCACGAACCCAATAGTCCCCTTCATCACATAGCTCTGTCTCTCAGGTCCAGGGTTGTACTGGTAAGAAAAATACACTAATATTGTAATGTAGCTGAAAGAACCAGAAAAGATATATTCTTCTTCTGGACAATTAAATTTAATGTCATGTGAAGGTGAATGCTAGTGTTAAAAAATAAAAGAAAGAAGAAACAAAGTAGTTGAGGTCTGCACTCAAGAATTGGAATTCAAGGTAATACTTTCTCAGTGTACAGTAACAACCACTATTGCAGTGGCACAAATTTAATGCTGAGATGGATTATCTTGCCTGCCAATAAATCCATCACAAGGAGATGGAAAGACCAGAGGCTTAAGCCTGAAAAAACTCTAATTAACCAAAGTCTCCACAGGCAGTAGTTTTCATCTCCCGCCTCTCCTGTAGTTCATCATTTTGTATGTGGCATCTTTAAAATTTACAGTGGTAGAACAAAGTCATCCATGAGGACAAAAGAGAGGGAGTATTTTAAAGGTATTTACCAGTAAGTTTGGCAAGCATTTCTAAATCTTGGAGTTTAAACCTCTGATCAGATCTTTGTCAATCAGTTTCAAAAAAATATGCTTCTTGCACGCTTCAGAGCAATCACATGCTTCCTGAAGGATTACAAGTTAAAAATTAAGCTTTATTATCTCGGTAGTGTGAACCTCAGTGGATGGGCCTCATCCGAATTCCTTCTAACGTGTTTTATGTGCTTGCGGCATGAAGGGTGGTTTTTTAAGTACTTTGTTGTAAATAAGAAACATCCAGCATGACACTGCTCTACTGTTACAATACTCTCGTGAATTCCTTGAGAATCATCTCACTTATGTACTGACCTCAGCATTTACTCCAAGGATCCTGGATGAAGCAGCTCCAGCTCCAAGAATGAAAGCTCCAGGCAGCTCTATGTCTTTTGCAACTGTATTTAGATCATAAACCTGAAAAAGAGAAACAATCTACCCATCCCTGGAAGTGTCCAAGGCTAGGCTGGATGGGGCCCTGAGCAGCCTGATATAGTGGGTGATATCCCTGCCAATAGTGTGGGGGGGTTGGAACCAGGTGATCTTTAAGGTTCCTTCCAATCCAAGCCTTTCTATGATTCTATTATTTTGGTGTGGTGCTCTCATCTGGAATTGTCATTCCCTTTACTGTAATCTCTGGATGCATTCAGCTCACAATGCCCTCAGTAATACTCTGGATGATTAGGCTGAAACACAGCTTCTGAAAACAACATTTGGTAGTAACAATTTTGGTAGATGTCCATTTGTTTTCTGAAAGGTAGATTTTTCCTGTATGTACCCCTATCATTTTACTCAAAAACTGAATTATTGCTTTTGTTGAAATGTCTATTTGTGTAAAATTAAAAAAAAAAAGGAAAAGAATATCATATAGAGACAGATTGAGTGAGGTATCAGCAAGGAGGCATGATATTCTTGGAAAAGGAGGATAAAGCAAATCCAGTGTTGGCCTGAAAATGCAAATACAGCCAGTTTTCACAAAGAAGTGTGGCTGTCACTTGAAATGGCAGGCATGCAGCAAGCCAATATGCAGACAAGCCTCTTACTTAATAGTTCCTTCCATGACTCTTGTCACAGATGGTATGTTTCCAAAACTAATTTGTATTTGAGAGCAGGAGAAGATGAACCATCAACCACATATGCTATTTTCGCTACATTGTGTAAGATTTTGTGACAGTCTATGTTTAACACAAGTCAGAGTTGGACTGGTAAAACACTGAAAAGTCCCTTCCACAAGTGGAATCTTATAGTATCTCTTTGTCATTAGTTTTGTTCGTATTTCAGGAAGATATTTTTTTTCTTTTAAAAGATGTATTATACCCAAGAGCTACAGGAAAAACTCACTTTTTCTTTCTGTACAAGAGGTATCAGATAAGGAACACCTCCCACATCTGCTATCCTAGGCTTTCCGCAGATTCCTGGAAGAATACAGCCAGTTAACTTGGTAAAATACTTTTTCCTAGTAATCTTCAATGAGCATGCAATCTAACCCACCAAAGAGCTAGTGCCTCAAACTTCTAAACCCCTTTGAGAACACTATTTCCCTAGCATACTTTGATAAAGTGATGCACTATTAGGACTTCCAAGCCCTAAAATGATCCACAGTAGGATTTAATGCCATGCAACCTGTTTTAGAATTAACATTCTCTAAAAGAATACTAAAAAATTAGTAGAGTGGGTAAGACCTTCTATTTGACAGTTCTCCAACGAGATGCCACTTACCATACAGTGGATACCTCTGCTGGGGCTGCCCTTGCAAAATTTTAGCAAAGCTGAAAGCTGTCCCACTTCTCAGGGCAACTCACCCCACTTATTTGGACATGTATTTTAAGAAGGGATGAATTCCTTTCTGGAAGAGTTTCTTTCACTACACTGATGCCAGAGGCAACTCAGATAAGTAGCACAGATGACGTGTCTATCTTCCAGACAGCTAATGTCAAAGAAGATGAATCCCACTCAGAATAAGACAGTTTCCCTTCACTGACATACATGAATGGCAGGAATTTAAAAATTGATGGAAGCACAACTCCTTAGGTTCAGATAGTGATTGGCATGGATGTAAAAAATTTCTCCATCTGGAAGGTAACAATTTCAAAACCTTTTTAGTACACTACATAAAGCTTATGAATTAAGAGGGTACTGCAATAATAAGTTAAGAAAAAAAATTACGACAAGCACTTAGTAATGACTTGACCTTGTTCATACATCAACTAGGAAGCAAATCCAAAGGTAAAATTTAGCTCCCCTCTCATGTCTATTTGTTACATGAAAACCAATTTAAACTCTCCCAACATCTAGAAGACCATCAAAACCAAGTAGAATCAAGTAGAAAGAACTGGAGAAATCTTAGTGGAGGACAGGAATGCTAAGTTACCTTTAGCAGGAAAATTGAAGGGCTCCTGAGTCAGATCGGGACAGTCTACAACAGAGACTTGAGCATCAGCAAAGTTCTCTTTAAGCCCTTTCTGCAAAACTGTTAGAAAGAATAATGGCAAAGTTATTGACAATAAATACATCTGTTTACGTTTTATTCCATCAAGATAAAGTAACATCACTGATTTAAATGTCTGTCAGCATTTGTTTCATGCATAAGAGCTTCAAAGAAGAGCAAAACTTTGTTCAGATAATTATCAGCTGTCACATTAATTCATTTAAAGTATTGTAAAAACGTTTCGATTGAAATACAGTAACTGACTTCTACTACAACTAGGAGCAACACAGTGTGAAGTAACATGGCTAAACTCAAATCACATTCAGCAGTGGGTTTGCTTCAAAGAGAAGACAATCATGATCACAGACAAATATGATGCAAGAGCAAAGGAGGAAGCACTTTTAGCTGAAGTGACAATCGGTTCCTTAAATACATTAACTAGATTGTTTGCAAAAGCTTGATTATAATCTCAAACTGTCTCTGCTGTCTGGAAATTTCTGCCACCCCAGGATACTGCTGACCATTTATGCCCTTGTGGAGGGTTTCTGGCAAATGCCACTGTCAGTGCAAGACAGATAATGAATGGCGCTGGTGATAATGAACTAAATCTAAAATTTCGGTTTGCTTCATAGCAAGGTTTTTAGGCTCAGAACCTTTAAAGTCACTGAAATAACATAGGGGATTTGATGAGTGCACTGTTTGGAACCAACTTCCAAATCTTAACTGAGTATGGATGGGATTGTCTTCACATACACTGCTCCAAATACTGTGTTAAAAGGTCCAGGTTCTTTCATGCCTGGGGTCTGCTTTGACAGATGTCTCAACAAACTAAAGAACAGAAGATCCAGTCTGTTCTCAAATCCAGCAGTTCCTTATCTGCTTAGAAGACTCTCCTGTGTCTTTGTTTGCTTCAGATAGGATTTCAGCCATACCTTGCCTCTTGAGAGATGATTTACCAAGCTGCTGACCACAAGGGTCAGCAGAAGGTACTTGGCACATTTCTAAATACACCTCAGTACTTCTAAGTAAGTAGTGGGTAAATGGACAATAAAAGGGTATTCCTCAAATTATACCCATAAGCTGAACAGCAACAAAATTCACAGCTTACAGGAGGTCTTCAGACAGATGTGGGGGGGAAAAAAAAGGAAAATTCCGCTTTGTGATGAAATTTTTCTGCTACTCTTTCAAGCTGTTCTACTGCAAATACATGTTGTGCTCTGCAGAATTCACAGTCTACAGCAGCCTTTGCCTACTGTCCTAGTCTGACTGGATGAGAAAAGCATTGAGAACAACTCAGGGTACTGCTGGGCCCACACCTTCTCAATGCATGGAAGCGTCAAACTGACAAACATTCGGGAAGAGTGGCAAACTGAACTCGAGGATCATTTTGAAAGATCAAAAACCTTTAGTAAACCTGCTGCAGGGGAGAGACTACCCTTTCTACTGGGGCAAGGAAAGAAGCTCATTAGGGACTAGGTTGGACCCTTCCAACTTCAACCATTCTGTTACTCTGAGTACATTTTATGAAGGCTTTGAAAAGAAACAGACTAAAGAAGATGTTTCCTGCAGCCCTGTTTTAAGGCAATCACCAAAAGAGGAGCCAATTCGATTCAAGCAAGAGGATCTGCCATGTACAGCTGTGTTTTGAGCAGTCCTGAAAAAGAAATACTGGAGTGTGGAGGACGACAGACGATCCTGTGCATGTAAAGAAGTTTGGTCTGTAGTTGTCAAACTTTCACAACCCATGCACAAGTTTGCAAATGCAGAAGACAGTTTTAAAGGGTTTGAGAGAGTGTGCTTAAATACCATGGGAGTTTGGGGAGCAGAGGAGTCACTGTTTGCACTAAAAAAATCATAGCACATAGAAAAACAGTGCTATTCTTTACAACTCAATGTGCAAAAAGCAGGAATTCTGCATGTACTAGCTATAAAAAGGTTTTAGTATGAGCTTTAAGAAGTTTGAAGCGTATATTTAAAGTCTGTAAAAAGTTACACGCTGCATGACTTACCCCCAGCAAGCTCCTCCAGACTTGGAACATGAAAAGCAAACCTTTCGACTTTGGCCATTTCTTAACGGGTGCTGATTTCTTCAGGTAAGAAATTACAGTACAGCACACTGTAGTAGCAACAGATCTGTCAACAAGGGTAATAGTTTAACAATTAAAACAGTCTCCTTTCAATATGTGAATTATTTTTCAATTTCACTCAAGAATACATAAACAACAGTAGAACTGTAGTTCTGCTGTTCCAGGAAAGACTAATGGCTTCAATAGTAACGTTAGATTTCTTAGGGATTTTGGAAGATGTGTCTCTCAGACCAATAGCTGGCTCAGAGCATTACAAATGCTCAACCTCAAGCTTACAACTGGGTGTAGGCAAAACACATCCTACTCTGAATCCAGTTCAAGAGACAGGTTAGGGGATTCGTGTGTTCTTTGCAAACCTGGAGTCTTGATTTGGTCTTGAAATAAAACTGGACTTTTCTGAGCACTTTTTCTCTGCCTTCCCAACCTTAATGTTTACTTTTCCAGCATTGGCTACGGTGGACTTTCAACCCCTGTGACATGTCTCCGATTGATTCTGGTCATGTGTTTCCTCTTCCAGAAGGGAAAAGGTGAGCAGCAAAATAGAGAACAACAGCAGCAAGTTCTGAAGTAAGAAGCTCTGTACCCATACAGAGCCTGTAACAAAAAGTTTTGTTTGAACCTAAGTGTAAGAATCCCTTTACAAATGAACTGCACTTCGGTCAGCCTTGCAACAGCAGTCAGTTACTTGGGCAAACCACTAGCTCAGGGCAGAAAGAGCTGATTGCACACTACTTAAAAATCAGCTAGAGCAATTATTAACTCCTTAGGCACATGTTTGTTGCACATAGCAAAAAAAAAGCCTCCACAAAACAAAAACAAAATAGGTCCCACTTATCCAGATCTCAGGTGTTGGAGTAAAATGCTAAAATCCTAATTGCATCCCCAGACCTGACAGAGTCTTTGTTAGGAAGGACTACAGTGTGAGCTAGGTGTTTATGTATGGTTCTAGCTTCTATTTTTTAAAAAATCCTAGCTTTTATGTTTGTCAAAAATTTTAAATGTCCTTATACTGCCAGCCTCTTGAGCCTGCATGAAGGAGAAAAAAAATACAGGGGGGATAAAAAAAGAAATAAGAAGAGTGGGAGTCACCTAACTGAAGTCTCTGAGTTCAACATTCAGCCACCCCAAATTGCAGCTGTAGTAAGGAGTAAAGAAAAGAAGAAAGACTGCAATCTGTAGTTGGTCTTATCCATCTTCACAGGTGACTCTCTCCCTCCTCTGGCTGTGGAGGAGAAAGTAACAGGCTGGATTTGGTGCCTCTGTTTGAAGCTTCCTGTCAGAAGGAGTAAATCACACCCCAGCTTCTAGTGTGCACCAAGAAAGGGAGGAATTAGCCAGAGAAAGTGACAAGATGGCTTTGGCAGTATTGTTTTAGATGATCCCCATCCCCTCAAGAGCCTTTTGCCACATCCAGGAGGACACTGTGCCAGCCCTCAACACACTGGTTGTCCTAAGATTGAGCAGACAACCTAGAACTGTCGTTATGCAAAAGGCCAAGGCAAGACTTGGACGCTCTTCAAGTAAGTAGGCTTAGATTTAACACCTAGACCATCATCTGCTGTGTAATGGACAGTAGTTAGCACCCTAAATTCAAAAAACGAGGGAAAGACTTGATACACCACACTAAAATCCAATCTGATTGTTACACAGTGGCCCTTACCAGGAAAGACACAAAGAGTAGATCCGTGAGCCACCACTGCGAGCACCCACAGGGGAGTGAACGGGGGAACCTGAAAGGAGACAACAGCAGACAATTGAAGTGCAGTGTCATCGAATCACCACAGAAAACTTTCAAAGAAAGAATACAAATTCTAAAGGGGTGATAAGATTATTACATCTGCAGTGCTGCAACAAGAATGGAGAAAACAAGCATGTAAAGACTTAAAGTCTACCTTTGAAGCATGAAAATAAAAATCGAAAAGAGTAGTCAAGTGCCAGGAGAATGCAGATGAGATGTGAACCATTATATTAATGGTGTGTGGCGTGTCTATCATCAAAACATGAGTGAATACTAGTTTGGAGGGTTGAAGCAAAAAGGGAGAGGTTATAGACAGGCTAGAGGTGAGTTGGGGAGGAGGGCTGTTGGGGGAAGAAACAACAGGGAAAAAATTGAAGATCGCAGTCAGCGAGAAAGGAGAAATTTAGCAATGAAACCAAGCACAGCAAAACACCCGTGGATGCAGAAGCCGAATTCCTCGGCTGGGGCGCTGCGAGCACATCCCGTACAGGGCAGAGAGAGGCTGCGGGAAAGCAGAGGCAACTGCTTGAGCGGCTGGGATTTGGGGAAGGGACAGCTCCTGGCAGGGCAAGAACAGGCGTGCCAAGAGGGGCTGGTGTCCTTAGGGAGAGAGAGCATCCCGGCAGGGAAGGGTAGCGGGCAGCGCTGGAGCGCGGAGGCAATAAAGGTGGCGGAACGCTTGGCACAGCTGCGAGAGGAAGGAAAGAAGGGGTTGTCCAGGCTGAACCCGCCAGCTTGGAGGAGCTTGGGCGGCACAGAGAAGGAGAAGCAGGACAGCAGTAACGAGAGCCTCTCACCGAGCGGGAAGCTGGCACTCCCCGGGCGAGTGGGAACTGCCCGATCCCTGCCCCGCCACCCGGGCACGGCACGGCACGGCTGAGTTCAGCTCCGCTGAGCTCCGCCCCTGCCTGCCCCGCAGACATCCCCCGCCCCTCC
>VXBA01002618.1:249911-334825 GCA_013399895.1 Serilophus lunatus | reverse complement strand
TCCGCCGCCATCCGCCGCCATCCGCCGCCATCCGCCGCCATCCGCCGCCATCCGCCGGGCCGGGGGGCCCGAGGGGCTCGGGTGGGTGCGGCGGCACAGCCGCGGCGGTACCGCTTCCTTGCCCGAGGCCGCGGTGTGTGCGCTCCCGGGCGGCACAGCCCGGCCGGGGAGGGGCGGGCGGTGTGCCCGGTGCCTCGCAGCCTGGGCTGCCCTTGGGAGGAGATGCGTCTGTGTGAAGTTTTCGGCAGGCTCAGGTATCGGTTGTTTTTGTTCCCCAGGGGATCCGCGTGCGGCGCAGGACGAGGCTGCCGGGGATGCCGAGCTGCGGGCCGTGAGTGGCGGCGCCGTCCCGACATCGCTGCCTGTGTCCTGCCTCTGGCGCGCTGCGTTTGCCGGTGTGGGCTGTGCCTGCCTAAGGTATGGTATGGCTGTGGCACAGGGGCAGGCCGTTGGCCGAAATTGTCTTTTATGCAATGGAAAGTGTCGTTTAGGTTGGAAAAGACGTTTAAAGATCTCTAGCCATTAACCTAGTGTTGCCACGTCCGGTAATAAACGATGTCCCTGAGCACTGCACTTAGGCATTTAAAAATCTCTAAGGGTGGTGCCTCAGCCACTGTCCTGGGCAGCCTGTTCCAATGATCTAAACCTGTCCAATGGAATCCGAGGCTATTTACTTTTCCTATCACTTATTACCTGAGAGAAGAGACTGATGCTCACCTGGCTACAGCCTCCTTTCAGGTGGTCGTAGAGAGTGAGAATGCCTGCCCTGAGCCTCCTTTTTTCCAGGTAAACACCCGAGCTCTCAGCCTCTCATGATCAGACTTGTTCTCCAGACCCTTTCCCAGCTCCGTTGTCCTTCTCTGGACACACTCCAGCACCTCAATGTCTTTCTTGTAGTGAGGGACCCAAAACTGAGCACAGGATATGAGGTGCAGCCTCACCCGTGCTGATTCCTTGGGACTTCCCTTTCATAATCCCGTGCAGGCTGGGCCTGATCCTGCGGTTGTCTTGCATGTGCTTTCTGATGGCACACGGGATGATGTGCTCCAGGTTGTACGAGGACAGTAGATAAATTCTGCTGTGGTGTCTTCACTGTGTAACTACATTTGAAGTACTATTGGGTGTGATGATGGGTTTGTAAAGCTGTTAAAAGCACTGCAAAGACACGTCTACAGGGCTAGTCAATGAATAAGCAGGTAAAACAACTTTAGGCCGTTGCAGAGGAGCACCTTGTTCTTTGCTGTATTTTTTGGTCCCTTGTTGGACATACGTGGGCCACTGAAGGGCTGGACTGAGTTGTCTTGCAGATTGAAGTAAAACTTAGCATCTTGAGTTTTGTGCTAGTCTCCAAGGCAATTGATAACCACTGAACAAAGGGATGGATGTTAGAGCAGGAGGCATTGGGTATCTTGCAGGTCACAGAAGAGCAGAGAGAAGGTGGCATTGCTTCTCATGGTGACCCTCATAGATTAATTTAACGGTTTTAAATCACAGTGAAGGAAGTGTGTATGACTTAAAACTGCAATATCCTTCCAAGTGTAAGAAGCCTTGGGTTACATATACATGTATTCATTTAAAGTAGAACTTAACTCTAGTAGGGAAAGCATTAAAATGGTCAGGACTCAGTTCTAACCTTGTAAACAGTCAGATGCAACTCTGAAATTAGCCTTTCTTTGGGCAAGAGTTGGACCAAAAGGGCTGTAAAAAATCCTTTCTAACCTAAATTATGAATATCTTAAGATCAGTGGCTGTGACTTAATTGTTAAGAGTAAGTTTAATGTTTGCTTGTGGTTCATAGGAACATCTGTGCCCAAGTTTGCTTAAGATTGTTCTTTTAAGCTTGCCCTGTTAGTAAGAGTGGAGTAGTGGAAATCTTGTTACCTGACTAGAGTTCTTTATTTCTTCAGTTATCACTGATTTTTAGGGCAGCCTGAAACATGACTGATGCTGATAAACCCCAGGCTTCTGGCTCTGATTACCCTGATGCTCAAGAGGAGGAGCCATCTCTGTATGCAGGGCAAACAAAGACACAAATGCAGGGCAAACAAAGACACAAGTGTTCATGGTCAAGGCAGAAGAATGCTGCTCCTGGGGAGTCTTCAGATCATCTTAACAGCATATGTAAATCTGCTGCTTCAGCTGAGGTTTTACTAATCAGCAGTGATTCAGAAATGTGAGTTTTTACTTCTAGTGTAGAATTTTTCCTGTGAAGAACCTGTGTCACGTCTCATAGAAGTATACGTTCTTTTGAAAGTAAATTCTTTTTTTCTTCTTCAGTGAAGTCTCTATTGCTCCTGAGAGTGACTGTCGTCCTGAGTGCTCCACTGCACCTTCAGAGCTAAAGAGGAGATTTCAATCTTCAAGGCAACAAGCTGAGTCTGTTGCAGAAGTGTCTGACAGTGAAAGCTCATCAGAGTCTTCCCTGTCTCCCCCAAGTCCAGTGAAATCATCAGAAGTTCCCAAGCAGCAGAAGTCAAAACTCAATGTGAAAGCCATTCTTGCCTATCACTTCAGGGGGAAGAAGTTTAAAGCAGCTGCACACAGAAAATACAGAATTGGGTCAGGGAAGAAGAAGCAGAAAAAGCGTGAGAGCACAGGGATGCCCACAGGGAGGCCACCCCTGACAGCCTCACCTCAGGAGCAAAAGAGGAGGCTGATAGACAGAGGTTTTCAGTTCCCTTTCGTTGAAAAGCATTATGGGGAAAAACATATTCCTTTAAAGATGGTTCTGAGCTATGAGGTAAGTCCTCTGTTTTGTGGGCTAAAATTACTCCTATTTTAGTCTAAAAATAGTGAATTGAAGTTGGCCGTGTTGTGCTTCTGCCTGGTGTGCTAAAATAAATCAATGAGACAGGCTTTACTTCTGCTAAACGGGACACTTAACGTTGGTTAATACCTCTTATTACACAGACATCCATCTATATTCTTGCTGTGTTTAATACATTCAATTTGTAATACAAATCCTTTAGTGGTATTTAAGATCTTACCTGATGCATTTTTTTTCTTTAGCAAGCAGCTGCAAAGGGATATTTCAAGTACATTGAAGTGCTTAAATATGAAGAACATCTTAAAAAAGCTTTAAAAGCCCTTGAGGCTAGTGAAGACTTGGAAAAAGAATGTGTGGTGTTACGGAAACACAAATATTTAGATGATGAAGGCCCCATTTCCCCTATTCAGGAGACAAAGTAAGTTCATTTTTATGTCTCTAGGTATAAAACTTGCCCTTTTTTTGTTAAATTTGTGTCTGTACAGGTAAGTGCGCCACACTATCTCCAGTCTGTTTGCTGGCATGAGGAGGGCATCCAACACTGCTTTAGTTCATAAGTCCAAAAAAAGCATCCCCAGGGTGCTGTAAAGAGAGCTGACTCCATCCCAGCCAGAGCAGTACAGTCTGCCACTCTTCACATTTGAGACGTTCTGGAGGCAGTACAGTTGTTTGTAGTAACGTGATTTTGTGACAGAGCTGTAGGTGTATCAATCTTAGTTCTTTTCCTATTCCTTTTAACTTATGAAAGGATTGTTTATTTTGGGATCAAAACACTACCCCTTGGGATTCTGTGTTTGTAACTGTGACTTGGAAGTTCTTATTAAAGGAAATACTTCCAATCTGATCTAGAGACTGATCATTGTTCTGGTGACTTGTAGTGTGATTAAAATGATACGGTAGAAATAAAAAGTTTCCTGAAATTAATTCCTCTATAGTTATCTTAAATAACGTGGAGTATTTTATAGCAAAAGCTAAAGGATGATTTTTCACTTCCTTTGTTCTTTTTTAAATACTGAGAGTCATCTAAAGTCTTTGTGATCAGTTACCTTAGTGCAATAAGAAAAGATCAGTAAATCTGCAAGAATACTTAATATTGCAAATACGCTCAACACCTTCAAACTAAAAAGGTTAAAAGACAGGGCAAAGATACAAAGCTGCATTTCAGCTACAGTTCACTGTAGCAATCACTTAACATTGCTAATTTATGTCAGGATATTAGGGTGAATCTGTAGAATGAGCAAAAAACAATTAGTTTGCTTCCTTACAAAAAAGCAGAAGAAACAAAGTGTTGTAGAATAAAAGTCAACTCATCCAGACTCTTCAATTATTTATATGAGAAAAGTACTAGAATACTTCTTAGGTTTTGGAACCTGGCCTCTCTGTGTCATTTACTGAAACCATAGTGCTAAAATGATTTCATGTCTCTAGGGAGCCCTTTCTATCTTAAGGGGATACCTGCAGGTGATGGTGGAATTCAGTTCACACTGGTGTTTCATGGCACTTTACAGTGACAATATCAGGAAGAAAGCTTTATCTGAGGCTTTTTCCCTCTGATGTTCTCAGTTGTGTTCTGGTGCCTTTCCAATTTGCTGTCTACAACTGTCATTGGAGAGCAACCTTATGTTGAATTGTCTTATACCCACAAGTTGTAGCACTTTTAAACACACTAATTGAAGCCAGGGCTTGTAGTTGAAAAACAGTATACACAATTTAAGCTCCTACAAAAGGACAGAACTTGATTTGAATTTTTTGTGTTTCAGTGATGATGAGGACAGCTTGGCTTCTGATAATCAAGAGCATTATGATGCCAGAGTAGTGGTAAGTAGTAATACTCCTTCCCTTCAGAAACTCTGCTCTTTTCCCTTGTGAAGCTAAGGAACTAGTAGGTAATGTTCTCAGTATTTGGTTTTTGAGCTTAGATGCAGAGTTAGCGATATCTGTGAATCCCAATCTGTAATGCAAAAAAGGTTATTTTGAGAGTCCACACTCTCCTCTTGGATAAATGTATAAAAATTCTGCAGCTGTCTGAAGAATTCTTAAAGCTTGCAGATTTGCTACTTAAAAAAAAAAGAATTGTGAATACTTCTGTCATACGTTTTCTAGGAGAACAGCTCTTTCATTTTAAGCAGCAGAATTCCCAGTAAAAAGAAATCAAAGGCAGAAACAAAGCATGCCAGATCAACTGAAGTGATTGAAATACTGGATGAAGATGACTGTGCTGGAGAGAACTCTGTGCCTCTGCAAGGTTCACTTGGGTGAACAGCAACTGGACAGAGGAGGTGGCAGTGGTCATCATCATGGCCTGCCTGGTTTAAAGCATCAGTCTGAAGTTGGTGTTTAGCTTTATCCACCATGCTGCCAAGTCACCTTTGGTTTAAAGTGAGTATATTGGGCTTGTGCTTGAGACTGTTACAAAGCAAGTACAATCTGTTGTTTTGTTAAACTTTTAAGTGTATTCTGTGCTGTTCTCTATCCTTGGTTCAGTGGCTGATCTTTCTGAAATTTTGGATTCTGCTACTTGACTTCAGTTAATAAATGGATAACAGAATTTATGTAATTACACAGGAAAACAAGCGCCAAGCATCATAACATAGCAGCACAGTATGGAAAAGTGTGCATTTGCATGCACACATCTGTGTGCATAAATTAAAAGGGTAGTTTAAATGCCTTTCTGTAATTTTCATAGCTCACTTCTTTGTGAGTGGTCCTTTACAGATTGTTCTTCTGTGCAAGTTCAAAATACTTTGAGTTTAATACTTTGGGAGTTAAGGGGTTGAAGACAATTGAAGCTTAGTGCAAATCAATTGCCAACGATAAAAAGTGCAAAAGTGATTTGGTCGACTTAAATGGATTATTCAAATGATCATAAAATCAATTTTGTATGCTGTTGTATATTCCATGTGGAATTTTCATAAAACAGATATTCTGCTTCTGAATCTTCATACAATAATCTGAAGTTGTAATTTACCTTAAAAATAATAATGGCAACAGTAGTGAATCTTGGGTTAAATTTTTTTTTTTCCTCTTCTTGCTCTCTGTCCAGAATGGATTCTGGTATGAATATGACTTAGCAGAAAATAAAACCTCTTTATAATGGCAATACTTAGCAGGCTTTGCCCCAGGTGCAAATACCTTTCTCAAGTTGTTTTAGGCAGTAGGAAATCTGACTTAAAAGTGGTCAGAATATGGCTGAGCCCTACTACAGCTGTTGTGGTAGCTGAAGAAAAGTTTGCTTGTCAGTCAACATGATTTAAAAACCAGTCATCTGCCTGCCTTAGATAACCAAAATGCTGTCAGCAATTAACTAACAAGTTGTTCAGGTAAAGGTAGTCTGTGCTGAACAAGGATGTTGTTGGAAAAAGGTTGTTTCCTGGTTTAATTTCCTTCAAGTGTAATTGACAGTCTGAGATTTGCAGTAGGTACTTGGGTATTGAGATCAAGTCAGGCTGTATTATTTTTGTGCTTGAATTAAGGTCCCAAACCTTTATAAGGGAAGTTTCCTGATTACAGCTTGGTAGCTCTAGCACTGCAAAAGTTACTCTTCAGTATTTCAGTTTCACATCTAGTATTGGTCCAAAATTAATGGCTAGATGTAACTTTTAGGCATCTACTTGAGAAATACTCAATGGCTTGAAATACTCATCCTGGATGTAGGGGTAAGGTTCCTGCTTGGTAAGGCAGTCAGGAGGAGTATGTGGAGTCCTGCTCATTCTGCAGTTCATGTGATGAATTTTGCTGTTCAACTGCTGAGTGACTCAGAAATGAACTAAATTTCAATTCTGATTAGAACTGGATAAGTACATGTGAAAATGACACTTAATACAACTGCTGAAACCTGGCTCTGACTTTAGGACTTCAGTTATTTGACCATGTATGACAGTTCTTACTACTTTTGCCTTTTTTTCTTCTAGTTTGTTGCATTTGGAAGGTGAAGTACCACTGCTTTCTTGCTTCCCAGGGTAAGCTGTTAGTCGTTTTTCAGTTTCATTTCTGTCAGGTAGTTTTTCTTCACAAAAAGTTTTGAAGAAACAGTTCACTGTAGTTGAAGTGAATGTATGTCAAGTTTCCAGGGTCCTGAGTGCAGTGCAAAGTCTCTTTCATCAATCTGACCAAAATTAGAGTCTGTAACCTCTCTTTGACTGAAAACAAAAACTTGAGTTGTTAAATATCTCTGTTAAGTGAAGTTTTTGTTAGAAGTTATGTATAGCAGTACTCTGTTTTTACCTGATGTCAAATGCTGCAGGGCAACTACCTGATTTGGTTTGGACAACAGTACCTGGGATTTTCAGTCTCTTTGTTGCTTCACCCACACTTTCTGTACCAGGGTGTGTTGTACAGCTGCAGTTTCTGATGGCCTCCCTGTGGTAAAATTTCATGTCCCTTGCAGGAACAGGAGGGGACAGCAGGGAGAAACTGGTAGTCTTGAACATACGGAGCTGGGAAAGCTTTGCTGTAGGATGTTGCCAGGTTAGTGTGGTTTTGGGACAGTGTAGGAAATAGCATAGGGTGGAAATATCATAGGGTGCTTTCTTCCATAAGGTTACTGCATAAGGAAACAGCTGTGACATTGTAAGTCCTGAGCAAAAAGTGGGCAAGTAATGAAATCTTGAATACTTTTGAGGAAGAGGGTAGGAACAGGGCATCTTACTTGGCCAGTGGTGTAGTTAAGAGGAAATACTGACACAGCATAAATCGTTCTTAGGGCAGCATGTCTGAACTCCTTGCCACAGTTGCCTTGGTTCAAACTACCTGTCTCTAAAACTAGAAAACACAGTAGTAGTGGAAGGTGAGTTACTAACAGTAAGTATTTAGTGAATTGGGAAATAGCTTCAAGTGCTCTTTCAACAGTAGTAAAAAGATGACTCGGTTCAGGCTGTTCCAGCACTTGATCAGGTATTGTCTGTTGCTGTAGACAAAAACCTGGAACCTAGTGCTAAGAAAAAACCCTTCTTTTGCAACCCACAGCTGATGAACGTATTAGTTGTGTTACTTATATGAAGGGACAATATTTGCATGAACAGCATTCATTCATTCTGACGCTAATCAACCTAGGGCACGAATTTAATGTTCCAGGTTTGCAGAAGTGTAGTTCAGTTGTATCTGTTTCCTTGCAGATGAGCACACCAGCACGGCAGCATTGAGCAAACCTAACTTTCTGGGAGCATTTGCTTTCTTATGGCTGTTTGCTGGTCCTCTGATTCACAAATCTGTTACTTCAGTGGGCTTCTGTGGAACATGGTAGTGAAAGAGGTAAGCTGCTTGTTTCTTCTGAGCTTCAGCATAAGAGTATTGGATTTAATTAGACAAGTGCTATTTCCACAGCAAGTAACCGGACTAATTCGTGCACTGTATGGTATCTGCACCCAGCAGTGTCTTCCTGATGGGATGTTCAAAAAGCAGTGCTACAGTATTTCAACAGCTGGCATCGTTGGTTTACATGCAGATGTGCTGGTTAAACTTGGTATTTCTGTTGAAACAAGTAGGTTTAATGTTGCTAACTGGGAGGCTTGTCAGATACAACACTAAAAAACTGTTGACTATTATGGGTAGGTTGTTAACCTAGGTAAAGGTTGGACTTGATGATCTCCGTGGTCTTTTCCAACCTTATTAATTCTGTGTGTAATTGTGTGTGTAAGTGTATAAGTAAAATTAGTAATGTTCCAAAATATTTCTTCTTAAAGGGGCATTCCTGTGATGTCTGGATCATGGTGGAAGGCCTGTATGTAAGTAAACGTAGAGGAAATAGTTTGCTTTTTCCTAAATGGAGGTAGTTGGATGAGGATTGTAAAAGCTCAATCTTAGCTTTTTGACTGCCTTTAAAAAAAATAGTTTGAAACACAAATCCAAGCACCAGATCTCTGCTAGAGAGGTTTCTTCCAAAGTTATCTGGTTAGGCTTAAAACCCAATCTATTCCACAAACACTGGAGTTGTTATGCCTCGTTTCTTCAGCAAATAGACACAACCTGCTGTGTGTCTGAATTGAAAAACGTGGCTAGAAGAGTAACAGGTTGTGCTTTCCTCACTGTAAAGTTAATTGCAGTGGTGACAATGAGACCTGTAACAAGTTTATTTAGTGGAACAGTTCTGCAAATGTACTTCAAAATTTTCTTGTTCTGATGTGCTTGAATTCTGCATCCTGCATACTAAAGGAAGTAGAATTAGCAGGTAGAGGAAAAATACACACAGTGCTAAATTGTAGGCGGCTTATTAAAGCATATTTTAAGCTGTCTTAAAATGCTGTCCTGTATGCTTTCTTTGTAACTCCCTTAGTTGTAACTTCTGTGCCCTTCGCTCCAGTTTCTTAAAATGCAGATGGATCTTGTTGGTAGTTGTGTGATGAACTGGGCTGTGGCTTTGATTTCAGTTGAAATGTTTTGTTTCATCATTACCATTCAGGCAGTGTAACTGCCTGCTTCATATCGAGTATAAGAGTTCCCAAGTCCTAATAAATTAACTAAAATAATGAAGAAACTTGGAAGTATTAATCACATGCAACAATTTACTTTCTTTTAGGAAGTCCACATGATAATCCAGTCTGGACTAGCATCTTGGTAAGTTTGTGTGACTGGCTTTTAGCTGTTGGCCTGTTGCAGGCCAGCTGCCTGTCTTTTACTTGGTGGTTATATTGCTGTTTCTTTCTTAGAAAATGCAGTGTTTTTGAAAATTGGACTTAAACTCCCAACTTGAGAATGCTGTGAGAAATTTGTTGTGATGATTGGCAAAATGTTCAACTGCTCTGAAGACAGTGAGTGAGAATGGCCTTTCTGAACAAATGTACTACATGAGGGTCCTTTCCATGTTACTGTTTGTTTGCAGTGTCTTGTCTCAGTGAGCAAAGATCATGACTATGACTTGCATTATAAAAATAAAAGGAATTTGAAAGGACCTGTCAAATAGGATAATATTCAGATGTTATAGCTTGGATTCCAAATAAAAGACTCTGTAATGCCTGTGGTGATTGGAACCACTTAAGTACTAAGTGCTGTTGTAGATTCTGCTGATTTGTAGGCACATACGTGCTGGTTTGTAACATTACCTTTTGTTTCTTCAGGTGGAATTTAGAGAAAATAAGAAATGCAGGATGCCATTTCACACAAGTCTGAAGCTCCATCTAGGGTTAGTATGACGTCTGAAGTTCTGCATAAACCTTGATGACTGAAGGGCTCTGGTGGCTGGAAGTCTTACCAAACCAAGGGTTTCAGGGTCTGGTTTCAACACCTGGTGATCAGGTTAACTCCTTAAACTGGTAGTTTTGCTTGGACAAGCAAGTTGCACTTGGAAGGAAATTTATAGGGAGGATTCCCTTTGTTTGCTGTTCAGGTAACTAACTTCCAGTGTTAAAGCTGTTGCTAATATGAAGGAGTTACTTCATCTTCCCAGATGCTAGTGTATCACTTACCCTCCCCCTTCTCTAGAATGTCCTCAAGCAACTTAAAAACAGTGGAATCTCTACCAGATACCTTTCCAGTTTGCTTGATTTTTATCTGTTGTGTGAATTTATAGTGCCAGGAATGCTGAGGTCTATCCCGATAGGATCTTTTCCATAGGTTCATGTCGTTGGAAATGCCTCACAGAATAAACTTGTGGTTTGGCTTTACCCACTGAACTACCCGTTAGCTCTGTGGGTTAAAACTGCAAGACAAATCTTACTCTAGCATCCCAGGAACTGTAAAAAGGCAGGATGTTCTTCTTTAGGTGTACTGTGACACGCTTTGGTAAATGAAAAATAGGATTCAAGTGGAAAAGCTTGGTATGAGTCAACAGGTAGTGTGTTCTAGGACTCCAGGAACAATTAACATGCTCATTTACGTGGGCTACACTTACTCTTCACCAAGGTTTTTGTGCAGGTACCTGACTTATAACAGTATTTCTTGCTTGAGTGTTCTGGGTGGCTTGAAGGGGTCTATTCCCCTTTTAATCATGAAGGAGTAACTTGTTTTGATGGTTGTAGGTAAGAAGAGACAGCACTGTGATGTCTGTCTTAATAACTTTCTGCATTTTTTTAGTGTAAAGAGATTCTCTGTAGTTTCATACTAAGCAACTATATTTAAGTTGGGGTTTAGAGAGTTAATTTCTGAACAGCTCTGCCAGATCACTACTATACTATGGAAATTTCCTGGATTCTTTTTTGTAGAATAAAGAGTTTAAAGTAAAACAAGCAAAATCCTCTGGGAGATGTATACATCCTTCACAGTAGGAATACATTTAAAAGAATTGTGAAGATGATGTTCAAGTGAAAGCAGTGTTAGGTGAAATTCATGGAGTCTGTTTCTCTCTTTGGAATGGCAGCTTTTTTGACATGAAAAGTACCTCTTTTTCCCAGACACCAGGAAGAAGCTTGAATGTTAACATGAGGTGTTGTGGATGAACTGCAGCTGGTGCACTGTGTGGTACCTGCACCCAGCAGCATTCTCCTGAGGGGGTGTTGAAAAAGCAGTGCAGTGTTTGGCATTGCTGCTTTTTGTTCTGCTGTGTCTGTTAAACCTGGTGTTTTTGCTGAAATAGTCTTGGACCCCTTCAGGGATTTGTGAGGTACTTGCTCTCTATTTTCACATTCCCATGAGAGCAGGGCACTGGTCTCTAGAATCAGCAAGTGCATTCAGTTTCTTCTTTCTAACAGGTGCTCTTGGATACTGACCAAAGTGAAACCTCCTCATGTTAAAGAGGTGACCTGTGGAAGCAACCTCTTTGACTGGTAAGGACTGAGTTACTAGTTCCATACTATGTCAGTTTGTGTGTTAACTTGGTATAATTCTAGGGTGTTTAAACTTCACTGGACTGTTGCAGAAAAAAGTGTAGAAATGATTGTCTAGTAGCAGAGATTACTGGGTAGTAATCACTCCAGATTTTAGCAGTATCTGAGCACATAACTTGTCTGAGTTGTCCTTTTGTGTGTATGGACTAATGGCACTGTTTTGCAGTACTGGTGTCTTAATTGCACTGTTGTTGGTTGTGAGGGATTCCTGTGTACTTGAGGATTTTTAACAGATTTTAGGCTTGTTGCTACACAGCTTGGCTTATGTGTTGGCAGGATTGAGTGGTCCTTCGTTGTAAAGGACTGGCAAGTTGATTATTGAGGGAAGTCCCACGAAGAGCAGTGAGAGGAGTCTCTGGTCATTACCAAGGCTGCTGGGATGTTACTGTTTCTGGTGAGCTGTGGACATGACCGTAAAGCAAGTCCATCAGACTCTTGTACTGCCCCGTGATGTGGCACCAAGTCTGCTGGGAATAAAGCTTTAATGTAGGTCACAGACACAATGCTCCCTTCTGTTGTTTGGAGAAAGTTCCTGCTGGGGTGTAGGTGTGTGGTGGTACCCTTGGTTATCTCCAACACAAGTTACAGAGGAACAGAAGTTCCCGTTGGAACCTTTGTAGACTGGACTCCAGAACTGCTGTTTAGTGTGGTTCTTTTGAACAGAAGCAGAAGAAGGGAGACAAAGGCTGCTCCATACAATTTACATCCAACACATCCAATTTTTGTGTTGTTAACTCCTTCCCTTACACTAATCCAAACCTGACTCTAACCCCCAGTGTCTGCTACCAACTTGCTGCATGTCAGAAGGATGAGGAAACTCCACCTGGGTGTTACCAAAGTGAGTGTGAAGGTAAGAGCACTTAGCAGAAAAGCTGGTAGAAAGAAGGTCAAGGTCACTTCAAAGAGGGTTTGCTTGGCTGAAAAACCAGCAGCCCTTAACGCGGTGACCACAAATTGAAATCCTCTGCAGGATGCCGTGGACACCTGGTGTGTGCTATGGTCTATTTATGAGGAGATACACTGTGTGGAATTAGTCTTCTTGAGGTAAAAAAGGATGGGAATCTACTGCCCTTGGGTTTTTGTGATGCTGATGTAGAGGAGAGGCTGCTCAGTTTCATTCTGAAGCCAGCTGATGTTTGCAGCATGGAAACTTAACAGCTGGAAGACAGGGTTGTGGAAATAAGCAGTCTTGTAGCCCAGTCCACTCACTGCTTGTGTGTCCAGAGAAGGGCAACAGAGCTGGTGAAGGGTCTGGAGCATGAGTTTGGGCTGCTGAGGAAGCTGGAGGTGTTAAGCCTGGAGAAAAGGATGTTTAGGGCTGACCACTTTGCTCTACACCTTGAGAGAGGAGATTTAGCTTGGGTATTAGGAAAAGGGATTTTGTTAGGAGTAAATGTGCTAATAGCTGTGTTTTCTCTCTCAGGTCCTGATGCTTTTGCTGAAAGTCTTGCAAAAAGTTGCACAGCTGCTCCGCATGGAGAAGATTATGTAGAGTGTTTGACTGCAGTTATTTGGAATTAAAAGATTCATTCTAACTCTTACTGCTTTGTATATGGAAGTAGTGCATATTGTGACTTGCCTCTTGCTGTCCTGGGAGATGTGGTGAAGGTGCCTGTGTGGTGTTGAAGACCCAGGTGAATGTGGCTTTATCAGGTCTTTTCATTCCCTTTCCTGTCACTGAACTCTCCACTTTACTGAAGCCCTGGATCGGTATTTAATCTGTAACAGAATGTTACAGCATTTAAACAAAACTGTCTCTAAGCTGCAGCTTGGAATTTTTTCCTGTTGCTACACTGAAAGCCAACAACAGAGGGTGCTGGTTTTTACTAATGCACAAGGTAACAAAACTATTCAGTAGAGGCAACTGCACTAGACTTGAAAGAAATCAGTGAAAGAAAGTGTAGTTAGTTCATCAGAAACTGAACTTGCTATGACTTCTGTTGGAACAGATCCAACAGTGTCTGCACAAAATGATCAGAGGGCTGGCAAAGACAGGCTAAGAGTTAAGGTTTGAGAGGAGAGAGGGCTCCAGGGAGAGGTGGACCTTTAAATGACCTTTAAAGGGACCCTTTCCAACCCCAACTATGCTCTGATTTGCTCATGCATTTTTACCATGACCAGGCAACCACATTCAACTTTCCAAGCTTTACAATATACTTCATGACTGCAGGAACTCGCACTTCTCTTATATAGTGCAAAGGAACAGAATTTTCTTGCCTAACAAGGATTCAAGTCATAATAACAAACTCAACTTTATTTGAAAAATATTTTATATGTGTATATTACAAAAGAGTGTTTCCCTTTAAAACATCAGTCAGCATGAAAGGCCCTTCTTGAGGTGCAGTAAGTCCTGTTGAAAGCTCCTGTAGTGACCTCCCTGAACAGGAGGGTAACTACAGAGGTTTAGGTTGTTCATGGTCAGCTTTAAGCTGACCATTCCCAACAGCTTTGCCATTAATCATTGACTGCATCTTTCAGTAGTAGTACCAATACATAGTCTCCTGCTGTGTCTGCTGCCTGTCACAGTGCTTTCAAAGTCTTCTTGGCTCGTAGTTTTTCCAGGGTTTTCTGCAAATAAAACCAACCATGAGACTACAGTAGTGTAACTTAAGTGACTACACTAAAACCAGCATGGCTGGGGGCACAGCTGAGCCACTGCCCCATCTGTGTAACATCAATAGATGGAGTCCATAAAGCAATATAATGAGCGGAAGTTTATTCCACCAAAAAGAAGTAAAGGTGATGCTAAAGGCAGGATGTAGGCCTGGAGTCCCCCCACCCCGAGTCATCAAAGCCTGTGAGGATTTGCCAAATGCTTCTATCTTTCCAGTTTTCTGAGGCCCAGGAAGGGGACAGGGGAATTAATGAATCCAATCCTTTTGTTCAACTCCCTATCCAGGAAAACCCAGACACAATACTCGCAAGTTAGCTTGAGTAGCCAAAGCAGCCCAAAAACCACAAAACCTGAAAGCTGCCTTATTAGCCCAAACTAGACTGAATTTCCCTTATAAAACCCCTGCCATTATTTTGCTACATGGACTTTCTAAGCTCAAGCTTAAGTCACCAGAAAAGTTAAGCCTGAGGCAGACACGCTTTTTAGACAAAACCTTTTAGCCACACTTGAAATTCCCAGGATTTACCAATGGCATCCCTTAGAATCCAGAGTGGTTGGATGGTCTCCCATCTGAACTGCACTCAAACTGTCTCAATGACTGAGTAGAACCTCAGTAAAATCACGAGACTAACCAGGCAAGAGGGCAGCATAACAATTACCTTCTGAAACTCTTTAGCTCTTTCTCTGTTTTTAGCGTAACTTTCTTGCCTTGCTTTTTCTTCCTTTCTGATTTTTACTTCTTCAAGTTGATTATAAAGTCTGTGAAAACAACAGGAAAAAATGTGTGCCTTGGCAGGAAGGAAGGGGCAAAGCTGGAGTAAGTCAACAAGCTGAAGGGTTTATGCTGGCTCATTTGCTAGCAATTAGGAAAATGTGACTCATCTCCACTAATCTAGAATCGCTCCCAATTCTTTTTCAGCTGCATCAAACAAACCCCCTCAATGTTCAGGAGCTGGAGTTCCTTCTCTTGGCTTAAGTGCCCAAGTGCAGCTGTGAACTTTGCTTCAGATCTTATCTAGTGCCAGGCATTAGGTGGCACAGCAGCCTCAGCGAGCTGAGACCAGCAAGGTGGCCTTGTGTTTGTCACTGCACCTGTGTGAGGACCTTTCTCAGCAGGTATCTGCAAATACGTTTGGCATCTCTTCACCAACTGTTACTGTACTGCGTTAAGTAGCACTGGGTCCAACTGGAAGATCGCAAAACTTCTGCCTGACCAGCAGCTTACACAAGTTTTTTTAATTCAAACTTCTCCCACTTGTGCTCAGGCAATACCTGGCTGTACGCTGGTGCATTTCAATTTCTTCAGACTTCCTGTCCTCTGGAGAAGATACTTTGATTTCTCCTAATTTTTTCAACTGACTGGCAACTGCACCGTTTTTTCCTAGGGGATAAAAAGAAAAATGCCAAATCTTAAATTCAAATCTAGTTCAGTTAAAAGCATGACGTGTTTTCAAATATTTTTAAATGACATGACAAAAAAACAAGCTGGCAGAATGGACACAATGGAGATGATGTGTTAAAATAAATCCTGAGTCTCCCTCATTAGGCTGCTGCCTGTGCTTTAAGCCAACCATGGCTCTCAACAGCTGACCTCCAACTCTGCAGTTACAGGCATTAGAGAGGCACCAGTTTGCTTAATGTGGTTGTTCTTTGATAAACAGCTGTTTGCAAAGACACCTGATGATGACAACCATGGGCTGAGTGTTAAAGTATGAAGAGCACCCATAAGAGCCTTCACAAGACTGAAGAAGAGCCAGACAGCAGGGGAAGAAAGCTCCCTGCATCCCTGAGAAAACAAAAAGAATATCCCAGTCTGCAACAGCAAACACATAACAAATACAAAATCTATTCTTTGACATAAGCCAGCAATTTAAAGGATACCTAATGCTGTGTCTTGTCCTCAGCTAAACCTACCAGAGCGAAGACAAGACTCCTTTTGTCTGCTTTGTAATTCCTCAGACTTTCCTCTTTGAAGCTTTCTGTCTTCCAGCTTTTCATTTTCCCTCTTTTTATTTTTTATTTCTTCTACTCTTTTCTGAGATTCCTGGACGAAGTTCTGTTTTCTTTTTAAAAAAGATTTTTGCAAACTTCTGTGTGTACCTGCAAATTCCAGCAGCATCACTGTGAAGGAAAAAGAAAGTCTCAACATTTCTCACTGTTTATAATGAGCAGTAAGTCATGTATTTCAATGTACTTGTAAAATGCTGAACGTGACCACTTTTCTAAATGGCACTAGGAGAACAGCATTGTGAGTGACGAGGGATCTTGAAAAACAGGCAGCAATTCACACCTGTGGAACCCAGTAATGGGTCAGCAGTTGCCAAGACAAATGCTGTGACAAATACTGCCTGAAAGCATCTTGATGCCTCAAAACACATCAAAAGCCTGACAAGTCCCTAACACAGTTAAGTTCTGTCAATTCCTATCTTTCATATTACTGTGGTTGGTCTTGGACAAAAAGTATTTCAGTATTTTACTGCTGTTGCACACTACAGTCGGAATAGGGGAAAAAACCAAACAGACATTCTTTGGCCACAGGAAATGAGAAGTGAGTGAAGGTGCAACTATAACAACAAATCACAAAACAACACTGAATTTTTCAAAATTAAATTGTTACAATACAAAACCAAGTGTTAAAGATATCCTGGCACAGGAAGAGACAAGTCAATGCAACACACACTAAACCTGGGTCAAAGGTACTACGAACCAAGCCTGAACAGCAACATGCATTTCCCTAAGTAAGTGCAGTTCTAAAGTTTTCCAAACGACAGGTGTATTTTGTTGATTATTTTAATTCTACAACAAGTTCCATATAGTGATGTTGAGATACAGTAAAGCTACACACCTGCAGACTGATGTGATGGACAGTGACTGTTGTTGGGACTCTGGGCTTTAGGAGAGCTCTCAGGCCTTACGATCGCCGGATAATCTGCATCTGGAGCTAGTGGTAAAAATTCTTTCTCCTGTTTCAAAAGGAATCAGTGGCTGGAAGTGCTTAAAACATACCACAAATTTGAGTGAAGCAGTACTAATGTACCACTAGCATCGACCCAATGCAAATAAGACATTCTTTTGCCTTTGCAGCAGATGCAAAGGCAAATCAGAAATAGATCTTGGTAATAAGCATGAAAAAGCTGTTTTCTAAAAACCGTTTAAAACCTTAAAAAGAAAAATCCATTAAAGACTTTTTTGCCCACCAGATTTCAATTGCTTTTTCTTAATACATGGCTGCAAAATTCCGTTTTCATTTCCTGCTGTTCTCTCTAGTTCTCCCCCATTACTCTCTTCCCTCTCGTCTCTTCCCCTCTTTCTCAGTGGCAGGTGATGCCCACTGCAGCAGTACAGCCTCCAGCTGCCAACCTCCACCTCACCCACGTATCAATTTATAAAGACCCATCCTTAGACAGGATCTTCTCTGGGTGCCTCCTGCAATTAAAGCATGATTTCATCCAATCTGTTCATCTAATTTACACAGATTACCTGGTTCTACATTATTGCTTCAGCACCCAAATTATTGTCTCATTACAACCCAGCCCCTCATCAATTTACAGCCTTTGCTTGATATAAGCAAACAGCAAAAAGCACCACAGGCTAATTAAGCACGGCAGTATGATGAGCTGATTATGTTTTCCCCATAAACCTCCAACTGCTATGGCTCCATCTGCTAGGTAGCCGATTTTTCCTTTCGCTTTTGTCCCACGTTCCCATCTTGTTCAAGCTTTCAACTAATGGGACTAGCTGAAACAATTTAGTCTCACAACCACCAGCAAGATGATTCTGTTTCTTGCAGCAAGTCTTCCAAACTCTGTATACACCAGTATGACAAGGTAGTGATTCTAAGGAATAGCCCAAATTTAAGATTGTTTTAGATCTGTCCAGAAAACAACATCAAACCAAGATGATCCAAGCAATTACTAAGGTCAGATAATCCAACATTCTCTTGTTTTGCAACAGTGGGTTAACTGCTGGAGTAGGGATCTTTTTATTATGATTACTACCAAGGTAAAATCAGAATTATATTAGGTAATGCTCACCTCAGTAAGAACATTACATTCAGACTGATCCACACAAGCTGGATTATTGATTTTATCCTCAGTGTTCTCTTGGGTAATATGTTCAATGTCTGATTCTGCAATACTGATGTCATCTGAGCTTATCAGAGTGAGTTCAGGTTCTTCCATAATACCATGGCCTGATTCAGTCTCCTGGAAAATAAATTATACAAGACATAAGGTAAAAACAGAAAAACTAAAAAAAAAATAAATTTCCAGCAATAGCAACAGCTGTTGTCATAAAAAGGAGGCTCATTCAATAGGAAGAAGAAACAAAATCTGCCCCAAGCAATACATGAAATACAGGAAGAGCACTTGTATATAAGAGTTCTAAAAAACGGAAACAAATAACCCAGAGCAACCAAACAACAACAAAAATCACCTTTCCCCCAACTCTCCTCAAGTTTAAGTTACATTGCTTTAGGGCAAACTTTTTTTAAAGCTACATCAAAGCTGTTTCCTTAAGTTTGCTTATTCTTTGGTTAATTTATTTACCATCTTCAGGCTTCTAAATGGGGCCAGGGGCTGTTCAGTGAGGTAACCCTGTCCTGTAACCCAGCTGCATATGCTCTGCCAACTGACAGTAAGAGAGGGAGATGCAATAGCTCCTCCAGCCATTGTGGGACTTCAGTTCATTTTAACTACTGTTAATTATTTCAGTGCTATGATCTGAAAGAAGTAGCAGGGCAGAAGTCCAGAAAACAGAAACTAGGAATGTAAAATCAACATTTGCCAAGCTTTCAGATAGTAAAGGTCTAAAATAACTTGGTGCAATGACAAAAACCACTGCTTTTGGAGATCTGTTTTACTCACCCAGACTGGAATACGACATGAGCTTCTGGGCACAGAATGAGAATGTTTTTCATGTCTTTCCAGGAAAGAACTGTTTTGTTGTACAACAGCATGCAAATGGCTGTCTGAGTCTTCCAAGTTGGTTTCTCTGAGAACCCTCACATATTCATGCCCTTCTGGAATGCTTTGATCTGGCTGCTTTACAGTCATACTGCACTTAGAATCCAGCTCCACAGCATTATTTACTTCATGTACAGGAAATGATTTTTCAGGAAGCTTCTCATACTTCTTATCAAATGCCTCCAAGGGTAATTTTTCAGAAGGCACCTTCTCTTTTATTAAGTGTTGAGGTGAAGTTTCATCCACTGTAACTGGTGTGGTGTCCAGTTGGTAAAATGATTTTTGTTCTTGCGGTAGAATCAGGCTTTCATTTCGCAGATGTTCCACCGAACACTGGAGACTAATGTATTCTATACTTCTTGACAGTTCTTCATATTCCCTTGCAGGTGAAATACAGCTTTCAATGCCCCTGTTTTCAACTTCAAGGGCTTGTTCAAAAGATCTCTGTAACACAGCATTAAGATCTACTGACTGATCAGTATTCTGAGACTTATCACTCAGAGTAGATTTCAATTGAAGTGGATGAAAAGATTCTTCAGATCCTGTTTCAAAAATTGTCAGAAGTTAAGTTTTTTGCTAACAACTTCCACTTTAAAAGTCTCCCCATAGTAAGACCTCTCAGTAATGTCTAACAAGAAGTCTAGTAAATAACAAGAAATGTTTTGTTTAAAAGTCTGCTTAAGTTTCCTCAAACATAATACCGTTAACATTACAGAAAATAGTTCCATCACTGTACACAAAACTTCAAGAAGCAACTCTTTATTGTCACTTCTGATGGTTCTGACCTAACAATGCTGAAAGTCAATACTCTGAAAATGGAAGTCCTCTGAGTCCCTTTTGTGCCTCCAACAAAAATCTCTAAACCACAAAGAAAATTATCCAAAACACCATTACAGAAACTCTTCAAAGTATAAGGCAACATCCAAATTGGAATAATGACTGCTGTTCCTACAAGTTACAGCACTGCAACCTAAATTATCTTTCCCTTAGGATCTGCATATACCTTTTTTCCCCAAAAGAGGCTGGGAAAAGAGAAATATTTGGTATCAACACTGGGGAGGCATTTCAGCAGTACAGCATCTGCCAAACGAACAACAGGGTTGCTTAATTTTTTTTTTGTTAAAATATGCCTCTGACCTAAGTAGGATAAAACTGGTTACAGAGATTCCAGCATCATTCGTGTGTGTGTAAAAATCCGAATGTACCACAGAAACCTTGAATGATTTCCTTTAAACATTTTTTTGCATTCTTTGACATGTAAGAATACCAAGGTTTACATATATTAAGAGTATTGTTTCCTGATACATAGCTGTTAATGGGGAGGGAAGAATTGCACTGCAATCAACATCAGCCATCAACAGAAAATTTTCCAGAAGATGCACTTGCATATCAAGCTTCCTTGAACTGACAACCCAAACCAGTTTTTACTTGCTTAGTCTGTTGCTTGTTATTTCTTCTCTCCTTTTAAAGCACAACAGTAATTGTTTTGGAATTATAAAAACACTTAAGAGATGGGGAGATACTGCAGATACACTTAAAGCACAAAAACTGTTTCTATAAGCAATTCAGAAATGGAATATTTTGAAGTTAGAAGGGAGTTTCCTAAATCCTATTTGCTGTGACCACAGTCACAAAGTCTTAAAGTATAAACCTATTCTAGCATTTTTTATTACTTTCTTTTTTCTTGTACCAGCAACTGCCAGCTGGAGAGGAAAAAAAAAGCATAATAGACACCAAGTAGTTGCTTGCAGCTTTAAACATGAATAATGTGTGTGTCCAAAAATTTTAAGTATATATATGTAAACCACAAATATAACTGACTAGGAATGTTTGATTATAAATACATCTATTACTTAAAATGTTGTGCTACATTTACTGTTACTGTTCAGCTTGCTGTTGGAGCACCCAAAAAACACTGTAAACACCTGATTCTTGGTAAATAAGATCTTTAGATATATTTAATTGCTACTAGTTGCATTTGAAATTTCATATTGGTCCTTTTCTTTAGAATATATGAAATACCAAGTTAATTTAAATTCAACTGCAAAATATTAAAAGGTATTTTTCCTGCGATGAGCTATGGTTAATTTAGTGCTGCTGTACAATCATAAATTTCTAATCTACTAAATTAATTCCAACATTGTAACTTAACCTTTTACCTTAAAATTTGAACTTCATTTTGCAGAGCGATGAAGCAATTCTATAATTACATCAAATATCACAGTGTACACTATGTTGTTGTGACAACAGTGGGAAAGGAAAATTAAACTGTTTCTTGAAGAATACAACATATATATAAGACAAATGAGTAAGTTCAGAGCGAATAACACATGCACCTTGTAACATTTTTGGAACTTCTGTAACTTCCTCGAACTTACAAAGTAATGGATATGCACAAACAAATATTTGGAAAAGGATTTAGTTTCAGCCAGAGTTGGTATTTCTTCACTAACAATTACTGCAGAAGGAATAAGTAACACAATATCCATTACAGTGTCTTGAATAAGCAGGTCTGCTTTTGTATCAAAGTCATAACTGCCAAGGAAATAAAATTCCCAACATTTAGGGGCTTAACCTATTAAAGGGGGTGGAGAAGACCGCCAGAGAGCGGCAGCAGAGTTTAGACATTTCAAAGCAGGACTGAGAGAAGCGAAGAGATCCTTCATCCTAAGGGTTGGTGTTTACATACTGGCAACAGGCTGAATTTGAAAGCACTGATCTGACTACACTGTGCTTACCTGGAGTACCATCTTCTTTAATGGACTCTTCTGATGAAATGTTGCTGTGCTTGTTTGTTTCAAGACAAGGTGGCAGGCTGCTGCTTTGCACATTCAGACCAGAGTTTCCCACTTTTAGAAATGTAAACGTGTCTGGACTTTTTGCAGAAAATTTTGAAGTCTAGTGGCATAAAAAATATTTAATTTTGTCAGAAATACGAAAGATAAATGTTAAAGGTAGCATTTGATTTTTGGATCACATTTCTACTACAACCAGTAAAAACACTCCCAGCTCTACGTATGTCAAAAGATACTGTTGTGTTTCTTCTACATCGAACACAGTGTGGGGTTTACATATTTAAATCTTACAAAAATCTCAAGGTAAAGAATTTTCTTCCCCAGAGTTTTTTCTGTAGTACCTTGCTAAATTCTCTACTGTCTTCTGAAATTCCATTCTGAGAACATGATGATGATGTATCAAAGTCAACACTCAGTTCCAAAGGTTGAAAGAGCTGATGATAGAAGTTTGGAAAAGGTCTCTTCATTTCTGGAAAATAAAGGTCAGCTGCTGGAGCTACAAGAAAGGCAGTTATTTTAAAAAAACAAATACCACCCACACTTCCAAAACAACCCCCCTCAAATAAAAACAACTCACATACCATACGTTAGTGTTTCCATATGCAGCAAATAAAGCCTTTAGTACTCTGCAGGTATACAAATACTACCGTGTAAAACCAAAATCTTTAAAGCATCCACTTCTTCCACTCTTGATACAATTAAGGTATGAAAAGCAGTAAGAAAGTGCTACACTGATCCAATTTTTTTTAAGCAAAAGATGAAGTCCATAAGTTCTCTGTTCAGCACTTGTGAGACTGCAACAGAAGTAGTGTGGGCTTCCCAGTACAAAAATCAGTGGCACAGAGTAAGACCAATGAAGAGCCACAAGGATGGATACAGCACATGATATTCAAAGAAAAGCTAAATAAATGAGTTTGTTCAATCTTAAGAACTGGGGGTGTGGGGGAAATGGCACAAAAATCTCTGCTGCCTACTACCTCTTAAGAGACAGTATAGAGAATCACAGAAGTGTTTGGGCTGAATCATCTAGTTCCAACTGCCCTGCCATGGGCAAGGACACCTTTCACTAGACCAGGTTGCTCAGGATCCCATTCAACCTGGCCTTGAACACTTCCAGGGATGAGGCATCCACAGCTACTCTGGGCAACCTGTTCCAGTGCTTCACAATCTTCAGAGTGGTGAATTTCTCCCAGTATCTACTCTAAACCTATTCTCTTTCAGTTTAAAGAAGATGCAGTCTTCTGGAACATGTGCAGTGGAACAAAGAGAGCAAACACAAGAAATTTTGGTTGGATGCAATTTAAAAAAAAAAGAGGAAAGTAATAAAGTTATTACAATGTTGCCCAGGGAGGTTTAGAATCTCTGACCCTGGAGATATTTTTGGATATAGATAAAAGATATAGAACTTGGCTAGAAAAGGCCTTAAGTAACTCGGTGTAAGTAGGCTCTGCTGTGGGCAACAAGGAGAATTTGCGCCACATAACCAAGTCCTTCTTGGTCTAGATTAATCTGTAATTATATGATTCCATGTTTTCAAATATTCCAGGCGGAAGTGATCTGAATTAAAACACTAACATTATCTTCATGACAGCTAATAATGATGTTCTTAATTTTCATGAATTGTTACATTTTTCTAGAGAGCACAGAACTCTCACCAATCTGTTAATCAGTGTTTCATCAACAATGTGCCCCCACGTGAATAATGAAATATTATATATTATTTCTCTATCTTCCTGAAGTGAAAGTTGTGCATAAACAATTGATAAAAAATGGCACAGGTAGCAAACAGCCCAGCCATGGTGGCAGGGAGCTGCACAGAACTAATAGACACCTGATCAAAACATCTTTTTTTTCAGCACTAAATTCCCGAACACATACCTAACAGAAAGCATAAACAACATCAGAGTATTGAATTCTTGCATGTAGACTCTTCACTGACTTAAGAATGTAAGCTGAATATACAGAACCAACATGTAACATTGCGTAAACTCCTCATTCTGTATGATGAGAGCACAGCACAAAAATGCTATAAAACAGCAAATACCTTGGAAATGTGTATTGTCCTCTGAGCAAGAGTTCAAGTTTCCAGTAAGTTTCTCTGAGATCCATTGTGTCTGACTTTCTTCATAAAGGTACATCTCTCCTTCATACAGCTGAGTTTCAGATGCTCCAGACAAATTCTCTTGACTCTGCTGCAAGGTAAAAGGCAGTGAGGAGTTCCAAGGGCAACTTGCTGTTTCGCTCAAAATTCCATCTTCTGTACTATAAGAAGACAATCCTGAAATAATAAGGTAGATGTTCACAGTCCTGCATATAAATCCCTTACATGACATCATTTGAAAAGACACTGCTTAATATCCTTAAATATTTATAAAGAGTTCTAGGGGTTTCTTTCTTTTATTGTCTCCTGTCAATGCTCCTATTTTCACAAATTCAAGTTGATCTAATTAGCTAGCAGCCAGTACAACTTAGCACTTTTACAGGATGGAGACTTAGAAAATACTAAAATTATAAAATCAGAAAAGAATAAATACTGTTATTTTACAAGGACGACAAAATCCAAACACTTATGTAGTGGTTTAATCCGGGCTGGGTGCCAGGGGCCCACTACAGCCACTCTCTCACTCCCCTTGCCCAGCTATAGAGGAGAGAGAATATAACAAGAGGTTTCATCATTTATGATAAGGACTATAGCAAATTCTTTCTTAATCACCGTCACAGGCAAAACAAGACTCCATATGGGAATAATAATCAAATTTATTACTAACAAGATCAGAGCTAAGAGTGAGACACTAAAAGACACCTTTTACCCCCCACCACCTCCTTCTTACATCCAACCTATTCTCCCGCAGCGGTCAAGGGAAAAAGGCAAGGTGGGGGGGAGGTGTTGCTGTGGTCAGCTGCTGTTCTCAGCCGCTGCTTGGGAAGAGGAGTCCTTCCAGCCACATTCCATGGGGTCCCACCCCTCNNCATCCTAACAGGAGAAATCCTACTCCAGGTGGGCTCCTCTCCCCACAGGCTACAGTCCCCTGCCAGGACCCGGCTCCACCTTGGGTCTCCCACGGGCTACAGCCTTCCCCAGCATCCACCTGCTCCGGCGTGGCTCCTCCACGGGCTACAGGTGGATCTCTGCACTCCTGTGGTCCTCCATGGGCTGCAGGGGCACAGCTGCTTCACCATGGTCTGCACCATGGGCTGCAGCTGGATCTCAGCTCCGGCGCCAGGAGCATCTCCTGCCCCTCCTTCTGCACTGACCTTGGTGTCTGCGTTGTTGCTCACAGGCTCTCACCCTGCTCCCCTCCAGCAGCCATCTTCTTTTTTCAACTACCTTTTTTTTTTTTTTTTTCTTCCTTCTTAAATATGTTATCACAGAGGTGTTCTGCCAACTACTGATTGGCCCAGCCTTGGCCACCAGCGGGCCCAGCCTGGGCATGGGGAAACTTCCAGTAGCTTCTTAAAGAAGCCTTTCCCTCAGCCCCCCACCCCCCCACTGCCACCAAAACCTGGCCACAGAAAAACCAATACAACTTACCAGTGCCAAGAGGGCTTGCATCCAATGTTTCACTAGTTGAAATGCTCCCAGTGGAAATTGAAGTTAAATCACAGGGTATTCCTTGCACAAAAGCCTCTGAAGCTAGTACTTCCTAGGGTGAAATAACACACTCATTACAATGTACTCAGATGTCCAGCATTAAAGCTTTAAACCTACAGTTTATTCTGAGCTCAGTTCAAGTGTAGAAGCCTTCATGCTTTGCATGGTCAGGCAAATACAGGTTCATCCTTGCTCAGTACAACACACTCACACCCCCATGTCCCAGACATCCCCCTCCCAACAGCTCCCTCCCCTCAACACACACACACGCACACACATACACACAGAGTTATAAAGCCTCTCAGAACTGCATACAAATCATGGCACCTGGAAGATTGTTTTACCTTCTGGTGGTCAGATTTGGCTATTTCTCATCACAGACCTACTTCAGAAAGAATTGTAGATCTCAGAGGACCATATATCATCAAAAACATATAACATATAAAACATATAAACATCAAAACCTTGGGAATTTTACACATATTTGCAATATTGAGCCTTTCACACGTAAGATACTGACTTTAAATTTACTTACATGAAATTAAACGAAAAATATACAAAATTCCTTAAAATAGTATCTCCCTTAATTTTAAGGTAAGCTCTAGAAAGCCACAAAGCAGAGAAGGAGGGTTCTTGTACTTCAAAATTCTTAAGAATTAGATTTGAAGAATTCGTTTCAAACTCTGACTTAAAACATACACTAAGAAAATAAAAAGAATCTAAGAAACCCTTCTACCATTTTTTATTATATACTACCTTATACAAAGACATTACATATAAAACATTTACACTTTAAAGTACTTCTACATACACATGTAATGCAAAGAATTTTTTAAATATTGATTTTATCTCCTTACAAAACAACAGGGTCTTTGGCCAAGGGAAAAGAAGAATGATGTTGATTTTGGCAAGGCTTATAAACTCACAATATTCTATGAACTCAATTTGGATGTGGCAACCTGGATAAATGGACAATGAGATGGGTGAAAACACCTGGCTGGTTCATCGGGCTCGGAGGCCAGCACTTAAAGGGTGACACTCTGTGTGGAGTTGGGGAACAAGTGGGGTACACAGGGCTCTGTCCTAGGACCTGTCCCCTTTAACACCCAGGCAATGACCTGGAGCAGGTGACACTATGCTTTTATCAAGTCAGCAGATACACCAAGGCAGGAGGACCATGGAACACACTGAACAGCAGGGCTGGTATCTGGATGGACCTGGTGAGGTTGGACCCACAGAAATGGTGTGAAACTCAGCAAGGGCAAATGCCAAGTCCAGCACCTGGGAAGGAAGAAGCCCGTGCACCAGTCACAGCTGGGGCCTGCATGGGAAATAGCTCTCTGAAAAAGGGCCCAGGAGCCTCACCAGACAGCAAGCTGAGGGTAAGCCCACAGTGTGCCCTGACAACATCCTATGCTCTATGAACAAGAACAGAGCCAGTAGATCCTCCACAGCAGCCACCTCTCTTTACTTGGTGCTTGTTATATTGCTGAGCCTAGAACAGTGCACCCAATCTTGTCCCGCCAGCATGAGGAAGAAAGACTGCATCACAAAATCATTAGGTGACATGATTATTTTGATATGACCAACCGTATTATCAAGTCTGAATGATGGTCCAGAACGTGTTGTAACTTGCTCTCCAACTTCAGCAGCAAGAACTGGTGAATCTTGAGACACTTGAGAATTCTGGGACTTGGCTGAACACAAAAGTAACAAAAGCAGTGAGCAGAGCAATTTTTGAGTTCATAGTGAGCAAACGTTTTATGACACACCAGAGGGCAGTAACACTTCACTGCTGCTGGCCTCACCCTTTGGGCACCAATTTTGCTCCCTTCTTCTCACCTACAACACACCTTTTGCTCCATTGTGCCACAATTTTTGTCAGTAATCTGTGGTTCTCCTTGACCAGCCTTCCTAGAATTTTTATCTACTTTGACTGCTCTCTGCAGAGCAGGCAGGAAGAGCTCAAAATTCATGCTTTGGCTTTGCAGATTGAAACATGGTCTTGCTAGTGTTACTACAATAATTTCATTGAGGTAGGGAAATCTTTTACAAACTACCATTACAAAAAAAAGCAGACATTCCAAGTAGATCAAAGAAATCTGAAACACTGAATTGCTGAGCTACAGCATGACTACCACCATGGAACTTAATCGCCATGGCCATATTCTCTTACACAAAAAAAATAAATAAGATCCGTATCTTTGCAAAAGGAGCACCACAGCAGCATCCAAAAAATGCAATTTCTGCATTCAGTGCTGACAGGCAAGTTTGACAATTCTATGATTGTAAATTAATTGCCACAAACAACTCTAAAATCCCTATTCTTACTTCTGGGAACAATTTTCAAGACAGAAATGCTAAGTATGAAACTGAAATGAATCTGAAGTAGGTATGTTTTCTCCAAAATCTAACAAGGCTGCTAGTGACAGAGACATATGAAATACCCAGAATTTTTAAGACTCTATATTTAGGCAGTTCTTGTAACATTTCTTGACTCCTAACACTAGTTTGTAACTTGTATATGCTGAAACTCAATTACTTACCAGATGGCAAAGTTTAGTTGTTCCATTTTTCCTACTATAAAAATAATAAGGAAGCAGGACGTTTCCTCTGTAAGGCAACACCAGTGATCTATTGATGTGATGTGATAATAATAATGATTATGGTCTCAATAAATATGAAACATTTTGAAACTCATTTCAGAGAGGGGAAAAAATAAGCTAAGGTTTCCTATAGCCACTATCACTCAGCAGTCTTTTAGAAGAAAGCACAAAACGTGAAAGAAAATATAATCTAAATAAATGCATTTTAGATGTAACAGAAGCTAACCTATTCTTTATTAATTTACCAGATTATTACATTAAACGCTAAATGATTGATCTCAAAGTCTAATGACATTTCTAAATGGCTTCTTTCCCCCCCACACTCACAAATTCTCCAAAAACCCCTAACAGGCGTGATCCTGATTATTTATGACATTTGGACAAGCAACTGAACAGGGACACTGGCAACAGATTTTGCAAATAAAATGAAGAGAGGAAGAAGGGTAAGGGAATGTATAGCACCGTAACGGTAAAAATTACCTCAACCTCCTGGAAAACTGTGTCTGTAAAAACAACACTCTTCTAATACAGATACAATTATAAATCTGAGAGCAAAGAACACTGGCTTCTAATCCCTTTTCTACCAGTATGTGCCAAGGCTCTTAAGGTTCACAAGAAAGATAATTTGTAATAGAACCGAAGTGGCAACAAGCTGCCTTGAGGAATGCAGCAGTGACTGAGTACCCTGCATAAGTCTGCAGGTATTTAAATATCTCTACAGGAGAAAAAACACCCAGTACCAAAGTATTTCCAAACTCAGAGAAAGCAGGAACGAGAAGCACTGGCTAGAAATGACTGTCAGAAACTGAAAAAAGGCTATTTATTTTATCCCTTGATTAAACATAACTATGCTGGAACAAGCTAGCACAGAATTCTCCATTTCCTGACACCTTTACATCAAGATTAGGTATTTTTCTGAAAGAAATTATTTAATTTTATTTAGAATATAAGTGTGACAGGCAGTAATTTAGGATACATGAGATTCAAGCATTTAATATATATCTCCTGTATACAAATTCCATGGAGAGCTGCACTACAAATGTTTAATTACTACACTGTAATAACCTGCATTGTTCTTGTGATATTAATACAAGGGATTACAGTAGCAATTTCATGCTATATACCAAATTACTTAATTAAAAATACAACATGCTCATATCCCATGATTTTATTAATATCCTTATGAATCCTGTATTTGGTGATTCATAAAGGAGGGGTTTTCATTATTCTCTCCTTCCTCTGAAACAATACTGCAAGATTCTTTTTCTTCAAAGCATCCTGACACTGAAATGGAACTTTCATGTTTTAACCTCCTGGCCACCACACTGTGACAAAGAGTTTGTATTTAAAATTTGAGTCTGTAATGTCCAGAATGCTGCCTTTTTTTTTTTTAACCAACATAAATTGCAATAAGATAGCAGAATTATTTTAGGTCACAATTTGAAAGACAAGTGACTGAAAAGCAAACCACTCAGTGAAGACAGCGTAAAGCCAGGGATTAGTTTAAGTCCAACCACGAAGACAAACCAGGAAAAATATGTACTTCATGCTAGTTTGCTAGAGTGGCAATGGAAAAAATAATCTTGAAATTATGAACAAATATGGACAAATAAATATGTGGGATTACTGAAACTGAAATCTTAGGTTAGCTTGGATCACAGAAAAAATGATCATGCTTGGAATAATAACAGCCCTGTACAGGGGAGCAATACATAAAGATAATCACATCTGGAACACTGCTCCAGGGAGCTGCTGAAGATGAATAAAGAGAGATCAGCATATTAATATGTAATGAAGGAGACCTGTGAAGATGTACGTATCAAATCTAGTCAGTAGTTTCAAGCCGACCTCCTAAGGAAGGTAGGTTTATGCAATCAAATTGCCCATTCTCACCTACAGGGTTACTCTGCATTCCATTATTACAATTTGAATTCTATTATGAGCTTGTTCTAACCAAACTGGATTGGAAAGAATATAAAAGGTACAAAGTTCCCAACTCATCATGCATCAGGGGCATGGTACAAGACAGCAATTTGGATCTTGGCCTCAATGGTGTCACTTATTGCAACAACATCACTCCAGCTGTTACCTGTCCTCTCTGGATGCAACCAGCTGATCAGTGTGTGGAGTACTTGTAGCCACTCAATACTGAGCACAGGGATTCATCCTTCCCCAGCCACAGAAACACAGAATCATAGAATGCTAAGGGGTTGGATGGGATCTTGAAGGTGCTCTAGTCCCAACCTCCCCTGCTATGGGCAGGAACACCTCCCACTAGATCAAGTTGTTCGAAGCCCCATCCAACCTGGCCTTGAACACTTCCAGAGGTGGAGCATCCACAACTTATCTGGGCAACCTGTTACAGTGTGTCACTCTCATTGCGCTCACAGTAAGGTCTTTTAAGACATTTTACAATCAGAAACATCTGCCTCCAAATTTGAGAGGGTTAAAATTGTCTTTCTTCCTGTAATAACAGCAAGAAAGAAATACAGGTAATTATAGAAGTTTTTTTAAAAATTGCCTGTTACCCAAGGACAAGTCTCGTACCATAGGAAAGTTGCCAAGGAAAGCACCCAAGCAGATTTATCAAGTTTACCTTTTTTTCTTTAATGTTTACTTTGAAAAAGCATGTGAGCAATGATTAATGGGATTTGTGCACATCCAGTGATTCTATAATCATGAAAGCAGTACAACTCGGAAGTTGTAAAGCGTTACATTTTTTGGTCAAAGGTGGAAACTACCAAGAACATAATTTCAAAGAATAAGGTCAAAGATGACACATATAAAGCACTCATTTGCTCTCACCTCTAGAGACAGAATTACATCTTGGAAACACGGGAAAACTGCAAGCATGTCGCGGTTAGTAGCAAAAAAATGTTAAAAAAAAACCCAAGTGAAAAATAATCAAAGTTACTATCAAAAGCAACAACCTAAAACGTACCTTAAGTTTTCCCTCCAGAATCTTTATATTTAAAGTGCAAGGGACTGTAGATTTTCTTGCTGAAATACCACACTAGTTATTGAAAGTATCAGAAGGAGCCTCAGAGACTACGAGTTATAAAGATATTGTTGGCAGTTTGGTTGCTGAACTGCTCAAGAGGACAATCCTCTTACACAGACAGCTTTAGTGTTTTTTTCTTTTAATATAGATGTCCAATAAAGTTTCTTAATCCTCTTACATAAACCATTGCACTATTCATATATAATACACTCTAACATAAAAGGACACTACATCAAGATATTTTATATTAATTCAGTAACAGCTGCTCTAGCAATGCTTCTACAAGTTTCTCAGAAAAACACACGCCTTCTCTTCAAATATTGCTAAAGACAAAACTCTCTAGTGATAATTTAAGTTTAAACATATATCGACTTCAAAAGGAGTATTCTGAGAAATAAAGCAGCTGAAAGAAAATGAGCTTATATATACTCACTCAAAACAACTTAAATTCCAAGCAAACTCGGATTGAATTGGCAATGATGTCTCAACACAAATTAAATGAACAGTTAAAGATTAGGGGCAGCGGTGAAATCTCTAGTGAAATCAAGAGAGGTGTGCTACACTGCTGTACTGCTTGTAACCATGTGCGTGTAAACACTGCCACGGCTCTGAAAACTGCCCTGCAGCTCCAGTAATTTATTTAGTTTAGATAGATACTGAAGACAGTCGTGGACCATGCCATGATCAAGTAACAAGCTTCAAATTCCTTTAGTCAATGTTTTACTGTCTAACAGTTCTCAGCACGTCAGGCATAGCATTTCTCAATTACAGTTACAATAAACTACATTTCAATATGCAGGAAACTTGAAGAGAAGCAAATGCATTGCAACTGGAAGTACTGGAACCTTTGAGTTAAAAGACTGAAGAGACCAGCTAGATTTACATAGACAGGGAAAAACCAGTACGAATTAAAAAACTTGGCATCCACTTGTTAGTCCAATCTCTTAAAAATTTAGTGACCTGCTTCCTTTGTTTACATTAGACCAGTCACCTTTGTCCTTTTATAAAGCCAGTCAAGTTACCATAACACATTTACTAGGTTTCAACATCTCTGTAACAAAATTATTTTGAATATTCACAAATCACTTTAACAAAAACTTTTTTCTTGGTAACCAAAACAACTTGTTTTATGGAATCAGACTGACTTTGTCACATCTGAACATGGCCTATCCTCAAAGGTGTGATGTGCCACAAGAGCTCTTCACAAACAGACAAGTAATCCCTGCATTATTGCGCTATTTTTCCTTTTGACGTATTCAGTGGACCATGTAAAAAGTGTAAAATGGCTACTAGAAGAGGCTGAAGCAGAACTGACCTGTCTGGAATTTAGAAAAGGCTGAAGCAGAAGTGACTTGTCTGGCATTCAGGTACCAATACTGGGTGTACACTGACTTTCCCCAGTCAGGAGAGAGACCTGTGACAGCTACTTGAAAATTCCAGGTGTCTGGCCCAACTTCAGCACTGTGCTAGTCTCACAAGCTGAGAGTCAAGGCTAATGCATAGTGAGTTGGTAGTCAGAACTTACTAATAAAATATTTATCTCTTATAAATATTTATTGAATAATTACCCCTCACTAAGCAGGGCTATAGAACACGAGGAAATGGAACAAAGTTGCATCAGTGCAAACCCAGACTGGACATTAGGAAAAGGTTGTTCACTGAGAGGGTGGTCGGTCACTGGAACACATTCCCCAGGGAAGTAACCACAGCACTAAACCCGTCAGAGTTCAAGGAGCAATGGGACAATACTCTCAGTCCTATGGTTTAGTTTTAGGTAATCCTGTGGGAAGCACAGAAGTACTCGTGGGTGTCTCTCAAGATATTCTACAATTCTCAATTTTCATGTCTGTCACACCTAACAGATGATTCTTTCAAAGTTCATTTTTTGAGCTTCATGATGACCTCAGTCTTCTATTTTTTGTCTCAACTATATTATTAAGTAATTTCGTATATGCACTAATCTTTCAGTGGACATCTACATCAGCATGTTAATGCTCTAGAGTCCTTTTCTAGCTTTAATTCCCTTTGTGTCAATACAAGAAATCCCTGGGTACAGAATCAGACACACCACTAGTCTGCATGGTCTCCTCAAAACAGGTTCCCACCTCATACAACTGCAAACCTTTACACACAATTCTACAAGTTAAAGATAAAAAACACATGCCTTGGATAAGAAACTGTTGACTAGCAAATGAACTGGATTGCAGTGAGGGCTTGTTACTAGAATGGTAAAAAGTAAGTAGTAAAGAAGATCAAAACTCACTCACTCAGACACAGACTTATAGAAACTCCCTTTTTTAACTTAAAATACAACAGCATTTGAATAGCACTGCGTGTCCTTTAACAAATAAGGTCATGCTTTACAAATAAACAGCAGTAAAAGCAGCAATGCTGATTGGAAGCCACATAATCCCTTGAAGGAAGAGAATTTCCTCACCTGAATAACATGAAGTTTCAGCAGACAACATCAGCAACTCTTCTAATAATCCCCCTGATGTTTTAGTTTGCCTTGGACTTCCATTAGAGGTTTGTTTCTCGTAGTTTGATATGCTCAGAGGTAACCTGCCTTCACAAAGAGCGTGACTGTAACATTTCACATGTGCAAACTCCCCAGTGCTTGAAATGGGGGAAGGTTGTCCACCACCAGAATCTGTTTTATCTGGATTTAAAACATTTATAATCAGTTTAGGTATAGAAAGGAAGTGTTTTGCACTTAATGATGAATATTAAGATGCACATTCTGTTCTACAGAAACAACCTACTAAATTTGTACAGGACACTGACACAATATTAAAAGTTTCGTAAGACATGCGTTAAATTTTAGATATGAAGCGACACTACAAAAAAAGAAATTCAATATTTACATTTAGAAAACATCAGTTTGTTGTACCTGTTAATGTTCCTTATACACAATTACAAAGCATTGCATGCAGACTGTAACAAATATATTTAGAAAATGATAATTGCTTGTGTAGTTGCCCTCAAAAATTTTTATAGAGTGTGTTTTGTATCAAAAAACCCACACAACAATCCCCCCCCAAAAGGTCCAAAAATTTCTGTAGAAAATTGATACTAACTCCTTATTTGAAAAATTTCACAGGCACTTTTTCAGTATGCTCAAAAGCTAAACCTTTAAACATCATCAACCAATCTCACATTACAGTTACCATACAACTGCCCATTAACACAGACCCTGCCCAACAGAAAAACCAACAGGGAACTTAAGTCATGGAATAACCATGAATTTGATTTTCCTGGTGAAATTTTGTTTAGATTAAGTTTTTCTAGACAGACACTGACAGGATTAGTTTCTCTGAATTACAACTCACTATATAAATTATACCTTAAAAAAGGCAACAGTATCATCTCCAAGATTCTTCAGGAAAGATTAAATTCCTCCAATCTGCTCCTTACAACAGTAGTAATTATTATATATTTTATATATTACCTTCAAAAGAAAGGCTGCAACTCTTCGAGGTGTCTATCTCTGGTATAACACTAAGTTCATGTTGTTCCAAATCAAGTCCTAGCTTGATTTTTGTCACAGGTGGTTTGGAAGATCTCCATTTTTGTTCTCTACAGAGAACTTTCTCAGACAGTTCTGTAAAACAAAGTTTTGTTATGTTGCAATTTTATATATATATAACTCCATCTCAACTGTAAAGCAATACAAATGATAATGAAAAATAACATACAGCCTTACCAGTTTGCTCAGCTGGACCAATGCACTCAGAAATCATTTCACGTCCATGAAATTTACTCCTGCCACAATTCTCTTGCTGATAGTTTTCTGAGACTTGGAAAAAGTCAGTTTTATTAATCCGGTCAGGCTTTTGTGCCTCTGTCATTTCTTCATTTGGGCATGTATGTTTCACCTTAGAAGGGGAGGAAGCAACACTATGCAAGATTATATTTACACTCATTTATCAAAAAGTATTTTCATGTGTGCGTATTCTACGCAGAACAATATTAAACATGCTGAGAAAGGAGTTCAAGTGTGCAAGGTCCTACACAGATTTGCTTAGCTCACAAAAACATTGACCTATAGGTATTTTATTTAGCTCTACAAAGCTAATGTGCTAAACCACAATTATTTACATTTTCAAGGCCTTTGTTAGGTTAGATCAGAATATTCAGCATTTTTAACAGCAGTAATTTCTGAAAGGTCTGGTTTTAGTTTTTCAGCTCCTGAATTCAGGAATTTTAGCTGCTTGGAGACTACAAAATCAAAAGACAAGAACTGTAGGGAACAGTTATTTCTTTAAGATGGCTTCTGTTTAAAAAAACCCCCAAACAGTCTACAAGAGGAGGCAAAAGGACACTTTTTAGAAGTCCAAAAATAAACTTTTTCTTCAGTTACTGAGAAAAGAGCAAATTACAAGTCAAGACTGCAGCTGCCAAAGCAACTTCTCAGTGAGTACACACGAAAAGACAAGCTTTAAAAAGAATCTATCCAAGATGCTTATGATATCCTGTCACGTATTGTTTAAATATTTTTAATACAAGAGCTGCTTTACACATAGAGCTGCATTTATAGATGAAGATTATACCCACAGATATTTCAGACCATGTCATAACATCAATAAGCATTTTGTTCAGAGGCCAAGCATGGATGTTCATAGTATTTCTGTTAGACTGAACAAAACTGTGCTCTTGGTACTTACAGAGAAGAACTACTGATTACAAATCACAAGTCCTAATTAATATTTTCATTATGACACATCACCTAAAACTATCAACACTCCATGGGATACTTGGCTAATTGGTAGCATTCACTCCTAAGTTTGATCACCTACTGGATGATTCCCCATGCAAAGCATTACAAACCTTACCTTCTCATTCAAAAATTCTTTCAAAGCCTCTTGCTGTCTCTGCATCTGTTCCTTCAATTTATCTTGTTTTTGTAGAAGTAGTTGTTCTTGTATTTTCTGTCTAGCAAGAAGAGCTTCTCTTCGTGCATCTAGCTGCTCTTGCAATTTCTTCAAATACTTTTGCTGAGCTTGGATGCTTTCTGATGAGGCCAACACTCTGTCCCTTAAATTCAGTATACCAGAATAATTTAATGAAGATGCATCTCCTGGTCTTGATATCAAGAATTCCTCAACATCCTGGGCTTTAGATTCTTCATGCACTAACATGGTGGGTTCAGAGAGGCTGAGGAGTTGTTCCGGGCTTGTTTTGCTGGTGGCCTCCACAGACGCCTGCTGATAGGCCAAAGAGCCAACTGAGGCTGTCTGAACTGTATGAGATCCCTTTGTTGCCGGCATGAGGGGTGTCTTAAGCGGAGGCTCTTCTCCACCTTCTATCTCTGTTTGATGGTATGACGTCTTCTGAGATGACTTTTTAAAGTGCACTGTTTTTGAAGACTCAGAAGCACCTTCTGCAGGCAACAAAAAGCCAATGTGTGGTTGGTGTGCATCCAGCTGCTTTCGTACTGCACTGACACCTTTCATGCCTAACCCTGAAAGCAACGGGAACTGAGATGGTTCTCTGATGTGATTATTGGAAGTTTCAAACACTCCCACTTGTTCCTGTGAAGGACAGTCACATGGCAAGTGAAGCTCTCCATGCTTCAGTTTCGATGCTTCTGAAAACCGTACGGGTTTGCCAGGACAAAAAGCATGCGATTGCTCTTCCTGTTTTTGAGAAGATGGTTTTTCCAACACATGCAACATTCCTGAAAATGCATGCAATGACCGTGCATATTCTTGGGTATTAACTTGTTCCAGTGCCTGGTATTGTGTTGGCTGTGCTCCTTGCCCCTGAAGGAGTGGTTCTGAGACAGACTTTAAATGAATTGATTTTGTTTCCATTGAGCTCGGAGGTGTTGCAGAAGCAGACAAGTATCTGTGCTTCAGTGTATTCTGATACTCCTGTAAATGCTTTCTAGCTTCTTCAATGGTCTGTTTGTGCAGCCTGAATAGAAAGAAAATACAAATCTTTTCAGAGCAATGCAAAAAGAAACATCAATGCCAAAAATCAGACATTCAAATGCCTTTATGAAATGTAAGCCTGTTTCCAAGTATTTACCTATTTTGCTGTAGAAGGCGTTGTTGAAAATTACGAACTGTCTGTAAGTGGCTGTCTTCTCTAGGACTCCTGGTTTCTGATACAGTCTAATCAAAATAAAATAATTTTAATTTAATTTTGCATATACACAACTAACTCACAGAAAACTATTACAGCAGCAACCTTAAGCTGTATGTTCTTCCTCCTAAGTTAATAGAAGCTACTCTTAACACCACTTGAAATCAGTGAGATTTCAGCCTGAGGCAATGAAGCTAAAGGAGTTTCTGGAACAGATGGCCTACAGCTACAGTCTCTCTTGGCAAGTGGAGCTTACACCATCAAAGCCAATGGTGCTTGCAGCAGCTTAGCTTAAACAGGTAAATTATCTGGCAAACTCAGGGAGCAACAATCCAACAGAGCTGCACTTCCAAGGCTATCAGGTTTACAGTGGAGTACAGATTGTGCAATGACTCAAGATTTTCTATAAAAAGAGATTACTTTCCTTCTACATCCTCCATAAATTCCTCTCCTTTAAGAAGCTCTTTGAGATTTAGACAAAGCCAGAATTTGTCTTTTTTTTTTTTTACTCTAATTTTATTTTTCCTTCTTGAAAAAGATTGTAACTTCATGTATAATCATTATGTGACTCTAATCAGATTTTACTAGCAGGTATTTTTAACAGTCATGCTGTCCCTAGGGATATGCATAGGCAGTACAATAGTCAAAGTCAGAGTCACAGAATATCCTGAGTATCCCTGAATATCCCCAGGAATCTCACCATGTGCCCAAGAGTATCATCCAAACACTTCTTGAACTCTGTCAAGCTTGGTGCTGTGACCACTTCCCTGGGGAGTCTGTTCCAGGGCCCAACAACCCTCTGGGTGAAGAACCATTCTTGTACTATATAACCTAAACCCCCCAACACAGATTAATGCTATTCCCTCGGGTTCAGTGATAGAAAAGGAAGCTTTTACATGCATAAATTTCTGATTCACAGCCTAAGAGATAAAAATTGTCTTAAATTTACATAAAATTGGCAAATGGTGTTACTGATTTTTATTGTAAAAATAATTAAAAATCTACAGTTCTTCACCTCGTGTTCCATTTGATCCTGTTGCTCCATAGAAGGAAGATTGTGACTTTGTACCAGCTGACCTTGTTCTTCCTCTTTTTTTTTGTTAGCCTCCTCCAAACAGGATTGCATTTGGATCTTCAGAAAATCAGCCTCCAAGCGTGCTTTCTCTTCTTCAATTTGTTTAAGCAAGGCCAGCTGCTCCTGTATATCTTGTTCTATTTTCTCATTCTATTGAAAAGAAAAATGAAGGTGAATCTCTAGAAATGAATGACAATCAGATTCCTCACACGCACCACTACACACAACTTTATTTCAAATTACAGCAGAAGTCCTATTGCTTGTGACAGGAATTTCCAAACTTCAAAAGACCTTTAAAAGGAGTCCTGAAGTTTAGAAGAATAATTTTGTTTTACTGGCTCAATATTTCTAACAGTCCCTGAACCCATGCACTATTGTACTATTACTTGCTTTCAGATTAGCAGAATAGATAAAATCAGAATCCAACCATTCAAGGTACATTATCATTTTCCAAAGACTGCAAAAGAAATCCTTTTCTTAAACGAACTTCAAAAACCTATTTTGCATTGTACAGAGCTTTTCATCAGTTCAACACATTTGAATGTTAATTCAAGCCTTTCAAAACTTCAGAGATAGCTTTGAGAGCACTCCATAAACCTCTCAAGTAGTTTGTTTATTTTTATTCCCTCCCTGTACCAATCAGCTACAATTCACTTAGATCCATGCACAGCAACGGCATATAGGCTTTTAGAATGGAAGAAAAGAAAAATTTCAAAGTACTGGCAAAGATGAAGTGGACAACAGCCTTTAAAGGGACAGCCTGAATGGGAACATTGGGAACAGCAATCTGGGAAAAAAGGTGGACCCAAGAACAGTTAATGTGGACACTGTAATACACAAACCTGGTCAGGTGCAAAGTGGGAGAAAATGAATGTTATAGAAAGTAGCCACGCCTTCATAGAGGATCTGCAGTTAGTTATTTTTCTAAAATATTAGTATTTTGTCAAATTTTTATTTCCTTTACTTCTGAACTTAAACTCTTCAATTTAAGGCTGCACTAAGATCCAAAATTCAACTTTTTATTTAACTGATAAACTACTACATAACAGCTGGTAGGTTTCTAGGGATACAACAAAAATGAAAAGACAATGAAACATACACAGTACATATAATGAAGTTAATACACAAAGTTACTATTTTTAAATATAGAAAGTGGAGCATCTCCAGAAGACAAAAAAAGCTTTCTGCATTTTTTTCCTAGTTTTTAAAAAATTACTCAAGGTTTGCATGCTTTTCCTGCCACTCTAAACACAATATTTTCCTACGTTGTTACAAAAGATTAGTAAGGCTTTCAGAGTCGTGTGTTATTGACTATATCCTCCCTTTATAAAGGAAAAATATTAATGTACAGTTGGGATTCTCATTTAACCACAGGGTTACAGCCCTTGCCTATAGCACTTGCTACATTTTAAGGGACTGGAGTTTTTCACTCTAAATTCCAGCTACAGCTTCATCACTTTTAAAATGTATAAAAAATGTTACAGTAAAAGTTTAAGTGTTAAAAGAATTATTAGTGTATATCCTGAAGCATTTTAAAGTCTACTGTAAACCATGTTTTTACACCATAACTGAGACAGTCATAGGGACAGACACACTTACCAACTTCTTTCTCTCCTCTTCCATTCTGATTTTAGCTGCTTGTTCTTGAGGATGGATTAGAACTGAATTTTCATCCGAAACTGCATTTTCCAACATTTTCATAGAGTCTAAAATACACATTTAACTGTAATTGCAATCAGAAAGAGCCTTGGATCTTCTTTACATCTTGATTTACAGTTTCCCAGTACCTCTAAACAAAATGCATAAGCTGCTCATGAAAAGATCTCTCCATCCCACTACTCTGTCTCCATAACCTGGAAAATCAGGTTTTTTATGTCATTTTTGTAAATTATTTAACTCTTTAATGGCCCTTTATTGTGCATTTTTTTTGAATATACTGTAATGGCCCAGACAGAATGGGACTGAAGATTACTTCTAACAGATTATCTGGGAGCCAAATAGCAAGATCATCCTGAAGAATCAAAAGCCACACATTAACCTCACGGAACAAAGAGGGTCTAAAACTGGCATTCTCTGGGCAAACTATCTAACATTTGGCTATTGCACAAAAAGCAAGTCTCAATCCTGTACTATTATCTTCAAATAGCAGCATACTTTCCCCTGAGGCATGTTTCCACTCATGCTGAACTCTCCAATCCTTAGCCGTTATGCTTTTAGAGTGTTTTACAAAAAAAAAGCACCCTGTGAAATCACTTCAGAAATCCCACCTGGCATTCAAGATCACCAAATTCAGCACTAGCCTACTCAGAAGAGCACAAAGGATACAAATGAGAAGTAACCCAAAGATCATTTGTCTACCAAACAAACTGGAATGTCTAATTGTTCTAAGTTCCAATTTTACAAAAAGGCTTTCCAGAATGGTGCCTAGAAGCAGAAAATGCCCATGTGTATCAGCTCATGCTTATTTTGTGCATTTCTAGCTATGAATCTCCCCAAAGAATCTGGCTTTTCTAGTTCACCAGGTACAAAACTTCAACGCCCATTTTTGCACTACGAATTCTATTCCTGGAGGTAAGCACCTGTTAAAGCAGGGGAACACCAAGCATGACAATTTGAATGAGATTTAAAAGATAGAACGGTACTTAGGACACTTGTTCTCCACAAGATCTTAATGGGCAATTTGGACATAAGACCAAATATATCTATTCGTGGTTTCAACAAATCCACAATGTTCTGGGGGCACAGATAAGAAAACTGTAATTTCAGTCAACATGACAAAACACTAACACTGAAAATTCATTAAACAGTTTTGTCCTAGTCCCCCCTTTTTGCACCTACACAACAAATTCTAATGCAAGTATGTACCATGTACCTTTGGCTTTATATACTGTATTCTTCTGTTGCTCGTTGTTAAGTTCTAAATCATGTAATGTTCTCTCTTCACTAGCAATTGTGCCAGATTCAATAGTCTCAAATTCACTTTGACTCTCTTTCTCACTTCTTGATGTCCACTCCTCTTTTTGGCTTCTAATCTTGTTCAGCAATTTTATTAAAGCAAGTTTTGATCGAGGTTGGCAACCTTTTGCTTCTTCATGATCTACAAAGAATATATACTATTAAGAGTTTTGGGTAAAGGATATCTTCTTAAGAAAACAAACTTTTTTTATTGCTTAAATAGTTGGACAAATAGCTCAGGTATATTTTTAAAAGCTTAACAATGTTTTCTCTTACCTGCGAGACAGAAGCAGTAATTTGCCCCTGCAAGCTATAAAAGAAGGGCTAAGCCAACTGTAGTGTCCCACAGTCATACTGTTGCAGAAATAAGTATTTCTATCCCCCCATCTGCCTTCTTGTTCCTGCTCTCTCCTTTGTAGTAGCACTGGCAACACAATGCACCACATACCAAAAACCAGACTGTGCCAACAAAGGGATGCAGCAGAAACACTTGATCAAGCAGCAACATTCTTGCCCACACCACCTCACCCTGTACATGCCACAAACAAACAGTACATACACATACACATGTACATACACATGCATGTGTTGCAGCCTACTCACAATGTGCAGCAACTCAATCACAAACCTGAACATAAAGGACATACAGTAAGTAGACTTTCATACAAAGTCAACCTTTAACTTTCAAATATTTCAAAACACAAAATGGAAAATAGTTATCCTGGTTCACACATCAGGATCATTCCATAATTTATAATAATTATATAGGAATAATTATGGCTAACAGTGTAGTTCTGACAAGAATTAAAAATTCTTCTCAGTATACTAACAAACTGAAGCATATTAGAAAGAGTCACAGTTTTAAAATTCACAGTCATTAGGGTATTATCATCTATGATAAACAGCATAAACCATTTGATATTGAAATATATTAATATACATATTCTAAATTAAGAAATTTTACTAAATACATTTTAGTTAATACTAAAATTAATTTGATATAATAAATGAAATCTCTTCTAATATAAAAAGCTTAAATAAAATATAAAGTTTAGAAGTTTTACTTTCTGGTTCACTAGGGACCTCCTCTTCTACTACATGTTCTGATTCTTGTTGAATAGGAGGCTCTGGTTGACTGTCACAAGCGCATTCTTGCTCCAAAGAGATATCAAGATCATTATCTTGAGCTCTCTCAGAAGGGGCTGGCAAAGGTTGTGGCTCAAACTGCAAAATCAGGTCTCCTTTCGTGTCTAATTGAGAGAACATGACAACACAGAATGACCAGTTGGAATACAAAGCAAACAATATTGCACGACTACACTCACATATAAATCCCCAAGAAGTTCAAATATCAATAGCTTGTTTTAACAGCTATTTAATCCACCTTTTTTCCCCCCTGGAACAGAAGATTCAAAACTGCTTACATCATTAGCCATCTATTAATTCAGAAACACCACAGGGGTTTCCACTAGAATATGCTGTCTTTCAAAATTGAAGTTGATGTGATAAAGGGCTCTTCTTACACAAAGAACAGCTCACAGGAACAATTACACAGGATCCCAGTAACTTTATCAAGGAAAAGACACCCTGACCTGGCTGCTCACAAGGCTGCCACAAGAGAGTGATGAGACGGTCAAGAAGACCATGCAACACAAAATCTCCTGTGCTCACCTTACCAAAGGAGGGTATTACTGCCTACAAGGGATGTGGGACACATGGGAAGATCACTTTAGGATTGTATGTTAATTATATACACTTAAGGGAGGAACCAAGGGCAGGGAAAAGAAAATCAAGTTAGTCTGGAGAAGAACAAAAGTGAGGAAAAATATAAGGAGAATAAAGTGAGACGGTCAGTACACTTGAGTGACCACCATGCACTGTCCCTGACATCTGTTCTGCCTTCTCATTAAATTCCACTTAGGCTGTTTTCCTGAGTGAGGAATGCTGTATTTTGCACGCACGTGTACATAATTATATAGGGACTGGAGCAACTGGAGTAACCAAAAGTCATAGGCATATCTGTGTCCAGAGCACTACCAACTGCAGAGGCCATAATGAGTGCATGTGATGTGGGTATGAGTATCAGCATGCAGTGACTAGAGTATCACTAGCCTGACAAGCCAGCAAGAACCATAAGAGGGCTTAGGAGCAGCCGTAAGATTGAACTGGATATTGGAGAGGCCAGGGGATCTACAAGCTGGCTAGTGGAGGGATCAGGAGATCCAAGCATTCAAGCCAGCTAAAGGGGAGACAACTGGATCCTAAGAAACCTGCCAGCACATGTGCGTGCATCTCCAAGACAAGAAGAAGATTCGGGGTCAGGTACTGTGTAGTCCAAGTTTTTAAGGTCCGTTTCTGCCAGGATTCAGAGCATGTGCCTGTCTGTGCACACATTCTCACACCCAACTGGACCTGTACAGCAACATCTCAAGTGGAGCACCAGGCCTTGAGGGTTCATGTGCCCAGGAGCTGGCAATTCATGAGACTAAGGATTGAGGGCCAGCTGCTAGGTAGAGCAAGTGCCTAAAGCTACTCACTGTGTGATCCATAGCACATATTTGACAATAAGCACATATGCACTCAAATGTACATATCAGAGATAACTGGAAGCCTGCAGGGTCCAGGATTACTGGGTAGACTGGGTATCTAAGATCTGTTACTGGAGGATCCATAGTATGGCAGATAGAAACATAGGATGCAGAGGACAGTTACCAGACATACTGTGTGTCTCAGACCAACTGCTGGAGGGATCCATAACACATGTACAGACATACATCCCACTAACAGGCCTTCATCCTGATCAATCAGAGCACTAAATAGAAAGAGACCATTTGTGCTGCCTGTGTTTAATGTGAGTTCCTGTTTTCTATGCTGGCCTGCATGGCCAGCTGTGTGCATGGGTACTGAAAGCCAGTTTGTGTGCGTGCCTCCTGTGAATACAAATACAGCCTTGCTACCAGCTGGACCTGGGAACAGGCAGCTCCTCTGCTCAATTCAGCAACCTCCAACAAATTACTTACTCCTGCCTTCACTGTACATTTCTTCAAACGCAAACTCCAACTCTCTCTGCCATTCTTCTCTCATTTCCATGCGTTTGTATGCTGGTACCAAAAGCTGAGGAGGCATCTGTGCGACCACCTGTCTTCTTCGCATCCGATCCATGCTCTGCATTTGCTCAAGTTCTTCCAGTAGCCTTTCCCTGTCCTTCAAGCATAAAGAAGGGATATAACGTAAACTGCCAGTGTTCGCACTCAGACAGCCACGTATCAGGACCGATAAAAATGCTTCCCTCTGGTGAGCATGATGTCTGTTTAATCCTTAATGTTTGTTCAAAGTTACTCTTATTCTAGGAAGAAAGCGCTTCCAGAGGAATAGGCTGTATCTGACCTTTAGACACAGGAGCCATCAATACAACCTAGAATATCTAATGTTAAATAAAGAATCAAACTGTACACCTGTAGGCCAACTTCCCTCAAAAAAAAAAAGAATGTTTTATAAGGTAAATGGATGCTTATTTTGGCAAGTTACTTTTGTCAGTACATCCTTCAGCAACTGCTGCTTCTTAAGATGTGAACTAAATATTTGGCATGCTACGATTATATGAAAACGTTGTATTTGAAGTTTGGTGGGTGTTCTGTTTTATTTGTTTTTTCTGTTAACTTCAGGAGCAACAGCAATGTTTCCACAGTTCCCCATTTTAGTTTAGTTACTCATTTAAGGCCAATTGTATTTCAACTGATAAACAGCAAGCTTTTGCTATTTCAAGCCAACAAAAATACTTGTGGAAGTAACAGACTATAAAAATTTTTGAATGTAGCTCTTGGTACAAAGACCTTTCTTAATAGTTCAGCTTTTACTTCTTAAAGGAAATAATTTCCACATTTTCAGACTTGCATGTTAACAGAACTTCAGTCTTTAAGTAAAAACGTTGAAAAGTTTTCAAAAAATAAACCCCCCACTGCCTCCTTAATAATAAACTATTTTTTCCCCTTAAGTACAAAATAACCAACTCCAACTAAAGCTGATGTAGAAAAGTAGAATTTATCATCTACTAAAAAAAGTTTAGCTTGATTATTACCTATTGGTAATAGCTGGCCAAACATTCAGATAACAAAAATTAAGAGTTCTTTTCTTCTCACTACCTCTAGATGTCAAAATAAGCAAAGAGAGGTTTTTTTTAAAGACATTCTGCAAACACCATTTAGACCATCAATTTTCCTCCTGCAAATATAACTCCTTTGTTATGCCTACCTACAATTTGACAGTGGTCATTCTGACATTAAAAACAGGCATAACTACTTTGCCTACCTTGGCCAAATGGACCTTCTTCAAGGCATGACTTCCTCTAAGATGTGCCTTTTCAAGCTGCTCTCTTCTCTCCCTCTCTGCCTCCCCGTGTAGTTCCTCCAAACGTTTCCCTTCTTCTTCAGCAGCTAAACGAGCATCTGGCTGGCAGTCAATCAATAGTTTAGTCCACGAAGTTCTTTGATAGTTTAAAGCATATGTAACAATAAATGAATGAATAATTCTGCAGCAGAAGCACTTTAAAAAAGACAAACAATGTCATATGAATGCCCTTGAATGCTTATAACTCTTGGTTGCATGCAGGACCAAACTAAATTTTTGCCTTGGGAAAAAAATATGTACTTATGTATTTCATAAACTTAGGTGTAAAAGTGTTCCAGTTTGAAGCTGTACTAGGGACAATAACTTGTATGATTTATTTGTAAGAGCAGAGTGGTTATTTTTCTAATACATGGTAAAATGAGTAAAACAGTCGATATCACAGATTGAGTTCTTCTATTGTAATGGTTTTTTTCTAAACAAGGGGATAAAAAATCCAGAAGCATTTTTAAACTCATCTGGGAAACCAGAAACAAGCTGCAATTTTTAAAGACAAAAAAATCTTACTAACATGAAAATTAAAAAATACTTAAGAAAAAATAAATTCCACAGGCCAAAATTTTGGAATTTCCCATGATAAAGCTGAGCAAACTAAAGTATCTCCTCTTATTGTTTAGACTTAGTCCTTCAAACATTAAGAAAACCTAAAAGTCTAGGAATGAAAAATTCATGGACGCACTGAATATAAAAAGAAAAAAAATTAAAAAAAAAATGGAGAGCTAAGCTCTTGCTCCATTTCACATTCTTCTATGTCGTTCCCTTCCCCTGATCAAGGTCACCTTGACCTTTGTCTGAGCGTACTGTTAGCCCGAGTAAGCTTTCCTATTTGGCAAAAATCTATTCATTGTCCCTTTTCCCCAAATTAGACTTCTACCTTTTAGGCAAGCTGAAACTGTTGACTGCATGAACAGATGAACACAAATACAAGGTGAAGTCTGGGAGTGCATTGCAAAAAAGAAGGGAGGAGAGAAATGCAAGGCAACCACAACTATCAATTCAGAGTAAGCCACAATCTGCCAGTTTGGATGTTCAAGCTTATCCCAGTCTTGTGAGCTCACCTTCTTACAGGTCTGTTAATGAGGGACCACCAGGTGTGATCCCCCAAGTGACTGAACACGAATTGGGTGTTACAAATTTGCACATCTGAGATTCTGTTTGGTAAACTGAGTAACGGCCGCTTTACGTAAGTTGTCTCTTTAAACAAGTTCTAGAAGACCAAACAGCTGATATCCAGACACTATGCAATGTAAAGAAACATATATGGATGCCTGTAGCACAAACACCTGGAATTAATCACCTGCTCTCTATCCACTTCTCTGTCCACATAAGCTCCAGAAATATGGTAACGTGTTACAGAAAAGTTGCCAGCACCATAGGGTTTCACTGCAGGAATCTGTTTCATTTCAAAATTCTAGGAAGAAAAGTAAATTATAGCTGTATCACAGAACAGTATCTCTAGCAAAGTAACTGAACAGAAAGTAAGCAATCTGTAAATTTAGATTATTATTAAAATAAATCCACTCCACTAAATTGTCTCCTGAAAATATTGTTGTTTAAAACTTTGTATACATGTAATAATTAAGAAACTGTATCAGCACAAGGCAGATCTAGAGGGCTTTGACAACTGAGAAAATCTAATGGTCTTTGGCAAATCCCTCTACACAAACTGACACTCAGCCTTGTGTTTCGACAGCATTAATTTAAAAGCACTTGAGTTTAATGCATTCATAGAAGTCCCACTTACAACAGCTGTCACACTCACCTCAGAGCACGGCAACTACAGATCCACAATATAGTTACACCAAACAGCAAAGTAACACTTCCCAAGTACAGACTTGCTTTAGGAAACACAGAGCTATTATGTCCATTTATTAGTTGACCAGAGAAAAGAGCATTTTCTGTAACTTCACTGAAAAGTGTCAGTTCACAAAATGCTAAGTTGCTGACTTTTTTTTTCAAGTTTTGGGTACACTAATACATTTCAATCCTTTTCTGAAGGTATGAACAATGGGTCAGACCCTCTCACTTCTTTAGCTCAGCTTGATGTTCTCAGTAGAGAGGTGAGGCAGCCAGGTCAGGTAACTCAGTATTCCATAAGACCTGCCTTTATACTTCCTAACATCTCCTCCATTAATTTTCTCTTGGCTTCCTCTTGCTTAGACTTTCTCCTCTTATGGACATTAACCGAAACAGCACATTTCACAGCCCGAGTGGTTTAAAACTAACATGACCATAAACAAATGCACATGCACAGTGTCTCAGGAGTATCTTAAACTTTTCTCTGCATAAGATGAGGCATACAAAATTTCAGTATTACCACTTGCTATTATAAAAATACTGTAGGAAGTCTTTAAACTAAAGAACCATAGAATCATTTAGGTTGGAAAAAACTGCTAAGATCATCACATCCAACCAGCGCTGCCAAGTCCACCATTAAATCACGTCCCCAGGTGCCACACTGACACATCTGTTAAATACCTACAGGAATGGTAACTCCACCACTTCTCTAAGCAGCTTGTTCTGTGCTTCACAACTCATCCTATAAAGAAATTTTTCCTAATATCCAATCTAAATTCCCTTAGTGCAACTTGAGGCCATTTCCTCTTGTCATATCCCTTGTTACCTGAGAGAAGAAATCAACTCCCATCTGGCTACAACTCCCCTTCAGGCCAATTGTAGAGAGTAAAAGGGTCCCCTGGGTGTCCTTTTCTCCAGACCAAACATCCCCAGGTTCCTCAGCTGCTCCTCATCAGATTTGTGCTCCAGACCCTTCACTAGCTCCATTGCCCTTCCCTGGACACAGTCTGGCAACTAAATGTGCTTTCAGCTGGTGAAACTAGTTTTAGCCTTACCTACAGAACTTCAGTAACAAATTAACAATGACATGCAATCAATGAAATCTCAAGAATTTTATTCAAAAGCTACAAAGGCTAAAGAATTATGCTGGAAGCTGCAATTTTCCAATTAATGTCAAAAGCAAATTTTTGTAACTTCCTCCTTTTTTTTTTTCTTCCCCAGAAAGAAAATAATCCATACTCAAATCTGGCAAAACTGGAACAGCAATATGTCATGCAATGAGAAAAAAACCCAAACAACAAAACCCCCAAAATTCCAACTCTCCAAATACTATGACTATTCAAGAAGAATATAGTGACATTTTTTAGGTTTTATTTTCACTACATAAAAATTCAATAGATCATACTAAAAAAATAAGTTTACATGAACTGTGTGACATTTGCCAATAATGTGGCATTTACAGTTTGATTTCAATTAATTAACTTCTCATTTGTCTAAATAAATATGCCTCAATTCCTGAAACCCATCCTTCTGAATAATAGAATTGGTTATGAAAATAGAGTAAAAATACTTCTTTTATAACTGGATAAAGTAACAATAGTAGGAGTATCCTCAGGAAGTGTTTCTTACAGTCCAAGTAAACATCCAATGAACAACAGTGCCCTAGCTCCATTTGACAAAATTTTAGTCAATTGTTATTGTAACAGAGCATCAGATTATGATTATAGTTATATTTAATAAGCTCTTTATGCAAATTGGTTCGAGAAAACAAGAATGCTTATGCAGATGACCCTGTAATTTGCTGTAATTCACAGGATTTAGAGTTAAGCAATTCAAATTCACTGCCTTTTTGCAGTGCGTCTGCAAGAAAAAGCTGCAGATTTACTTTCCCCAAAATTGACAGTCTGTAGTATCTTTTGTTTTCTCTCCCTGAAAAGAAACAGGAATGAAATCTCTCATCTTTCAACTACGCAGCACTTTACCCGACAAAGTACATAGCATCCAATTACTCTTTGAAGAAAATAACTTTATTCTTCACCCAATGCCCTCCCAGCAACACAGACCTACAACAAAAGGATTAAAATCCCTGCAGATACAAAAACTAGGAAAAAGGTTCAAAGTCAGCTAGTCATTAAATGGAACAACTTGATACACTGTGATATAGAAGGAAACAGAGCAATCTCTTTCCTCAACTAAAACTCAACATGTCTGCAGAATAACTGATTCAATTTGCCATTTGCAGAGCATGAACTTCATAAAAGAAACAAAATTCACAACATTATAGAAAATCCAGATGTTTGCAAATTCTGCTAAACCGATTAAAACCACATTTGTTGAAAAGGCAAGTAAAGGACATTCGCTGATGGATGGAAATGTATTATTTTTTCACACTTATTTTAATGGACAGAGCACTGACCCAGACCTGTCAACAAACACAACGGCAAATGCAATTGTAGCAGCAGCTGGGGAAACCTGAAACAAAGTCTCCTTACTTCTTCTGTGAAAAAAAAACTAAGACGACTAAGGAGAAAATTCTGTGTTTATAAAATGGAAGGAGAGGTGCATTACGAAGGTTGCTAGATAAGAAGCATTAAACAGTAATTTCCATGTCATTTTAGCCCTTACTTCATCTACAAAAAAAACGCAATGAAAATCCCACAGCTAAAAATGTAGAGCTGTCTTTATTACAGAACTAAACAAAATGCTACTCCTGCATCATTGTGACAGATAGCTGAGGAGGTGTGTACACGCTGAGAAAAATCACTGAAGAGTTTAATATCACTGTGGCTATTAAGTGAAAATGAGATAATGACAAAGTTTAAAAAGACACATTAACCAGAAAAATAAGACCTCAGACAACAAGAAATAAAATTCAAATGTAACAAGAAATTGGAAGCAAAACATCAAAGCCTAGTAGTACTAGTTCTGGTAGTACATAATTCATTAGTTCTCTTGTTTTTTGCTGAACCATTGTCCTTACAGTATGCAAATATCAATTTTAGATATCCTGCTGTGAGGAGTCAGACCAGTAAATAAATCATGACAATATATGGTACTCTGAAATTGTAATCACTGTTGCATCATGGATACATACCTCAAAAGGACGTGGTAGAGGAGGTGGCAGGCTTGCAACTTTGGCTGCTCTTTGCCTTTCCAGTTCCAGAGCATGTTTACGTGCATCTGTTCGTCTTGGGGGAGAAAAGAAACAAGCACCCCACCAAACAAAACAAACAAACCAAAAAAAGAGAAGAGAGAAGGAAAATTATTCAAGCAGCAGGGACAACACTGTGCAAAATAAAAGGCAAATCTAAAATCAGACTCTGATGTACCTGCATTAAATGTTTGAGACATAGGGAAAAGCATACTGAAAAGTCAATCAAGCTTAGGCTCGAAGGCATCAGTAAAATTAATTTCTCCAAGTGATGCAAAAATATTACTACATACAAACTTCTACAGAAAAATGCAAAATCCCTGCCCTTCAGTTTTGCAGGAAGCAGTGTGCCACTTCAGCATATTTTAACTGCTCAAGTGTAAACAAAACTATTTAATCAACATGTCTCAGCTCTACTCAAGTACGAGGATCCTCAAGAGGACACAGATCATTTTTCATGCCAGCTCAAGTTGAGTCCCATCTGCTTAATAAAGAAAATCCTAACAAGGAAGACTATGACAAATGCACTAGGTCCTTTCTTCAAGTGGGTAACTCTCCATCAGGAACTGGCCTGGGAACATTTCATTTCACGTGTCATTGAACAGCTATCAGCCACCAAGCTGGACTGAAAACAGTGATATAGGGATGAAAGTCCCCCACTCATGGAGAGTGTGTAAGGCCAGCTTGTATACTTGACATTTTTGTCTTGGGTTTACAGCTACAATTCTTAGCAAAATCCACAAGCATTGTCCATGAACATTAATTCTCTAACCCATAAAATTTCATGTATGACAAAGCTCCAAGCAAGAAGAATCAAAACTTTTGCCTTTCACCTTGGGATATTGTAAAAGGCATTCTTAGTAAAACTAAGTAACTAATGCATACCTGGCTTGCTCACGAAGTAATTTTTCTTTTTGGCACTTCTGCTCTTTCAGAGCTTTTCTATGTCTCATCTCTGCTCTTTGTTTCCTTTCCTCTGCTTGCTTTGCCAGAGCTTCTAAGTCAGGTTCCTTAACATTAAAATATCGAAAGCACTTAATACAGGATTTTATTCACTTCTCATCAGTTTGGTATTTCAAATTATATACTGCTAGTAAGAAGCACAAGCTAGAAACTACTTTCTAATATATTAAGGTAAAAATAGTAACTTTTCTTTCTTTACCATCTTTATTCTCTTCTTCTCTACCAGCAACAGCAGCAAACCTACCCCTTTCTTCAGCTAATTTAACCAAATATTGATGTAGAAACCTTAGCTTCTCTCTGCATCATTCTGATAAAAAGAATATAGTTTATATACACTTTAGCAAATGAGGACTTCACAGTGTAGAAGAAGCATGTTACTACCTTCCAGTCATTAACTGCAACAATTGTGTATCAACACAAACATTTCTTTATGATTAGTTCTCTGTTCCTACGCTATTGGTTCCAGTTTTTCACAAGCTCACCCATCCCCCCATTGGAAAGGACTTTACAAGTAAGTTGATTTAAAGACAGAGAGATAGGGAAAACCAAAATGCTATTCTAACGGGCTTAAAGATCTTGGTTAATTCAGGAAGTAAGCTACTCAGCCAAATGCATGTAAAAAAATCTGTGGCACTGTGATTTCTGTAAATCTAGTTCAGAGAAAAATCTATAGAAAATTTCTACACAACCACCTTAAAGATCTCTCAGAGCCCTACACAAGTTACAGGATTTTAAAGAAAGCGAAACCAGTTATAGGTAGAGAATTAAAATCAGTTTGCAGGCAAAGACCTCTGAAGCACTTACCAAGGCTTTCCATGTCACTCAAGCACTGAAGGAAAAAACCCCATGAAGCATATTTTCTTAACCATAGACAAGACATATTTTAGAGAAAAAAGAAGAAGGAGGAAGAGGGAGATGTTTGGAGTGACTGTGTTTGTCTTCCCAAGTCACCATTAGGGTGGAGATGGCTGAACACCCCCCTGTCCATGGGAAGCAGTGAATTAATTCCTGGTTTTGCTCGGCGTGTGTGCGCCGCTTTTGCTCTCTCTATTGAACGGTCTTTATCTCAACCCACAAGTTTTCTCCCTTTTCCCCCTTCTGGTTCTCTCCCTCATCCCGCTGGTGGGGCAGTGAGTGAGTGGCTGTGTGATGGCTGGCTGCTGACTGGGGTTAAACCACAACACAGTAATACTAAGCTTGCTTACATTCTCCTTGGCCCGTCGGTGACCCTCGCCAATTGCTCTTAGGTTGGATAAATACAGTTCCTCCAGGGCTTTCATCTTTTGATCCTGTGCTTTCTGCCATTCAGCTCTCAGTGTCTCCTCTAACTGATGCAGTTGTTCTTCTCTCCTCTGCTTTACCTTCTGCCTTATCTGCAAGGCAATATACTTCTGCTGCTCTCTCACCTGTAGAGATAGCATTTATGCTGTTAGCAACTCAAAAGAAGCACAACACATTTTGCAGCAAGCTTTTCCACAACAGTCTATGCTCCTTGCAGCTTTCCATCTCATCTACTATTCAAGTAGCAGTCTGTCCAGAAAATATTTTAAAGTTTCTGTTCTCTTTTTCAAAAATTAATATATCATATAATAAAGGTAATTTCTGTTAAATGCTTCAGTTAAAGTGCAAAGAACAACATACAACTGATGAATAAATTGCAAAATCTGCTTGGATTATCCTTCCCTCCAAAAATACAACACCTTATGAAAGACTCCTACTACAAGGCAACATGGTTTTAAGAAAATCAGCAACTTCACTGACAAATGAAAGTCTGTTTACCAAGTTTCTAGCAAAGAGAATTTTAATGTCAAAGTGGAAGATAAAGAGAACATATAGGAAAATAGCCCAAGAGGGGTGAAAGATTAGTACATAATAAATGTTTTGAGCATAGGTATGTTTTAAAGATGTGAAAGACCTTAAGAGCTTGTGACTAAGGACTTAGTGCTAAGGACTTAGCAGAGGAAGGGTAAGAAAAAAATCCTGAAGAAATAGCCCTATTGCCTAACTGCAGGACGGAACAGAAATGGAAGAAAAACAAGATGATCAACAGATATGGTCCGAACAATGTAAAGATACTCTGCTCAGACATTCAAAAAGAAGCAGGCCCTGAAGCATTTAGAGCTGTGACATGTTGTAGGAATTCAGACTAGTAGTAGTTGTCTTATTCCTTGTGCTTGGTCACTGAGAAAACACTGGGACACTCTAAGAGGCAAGAACCCTCAACACAAATGCACAACAGCAGAAGAGACAACTGCATGTTCACAGCCAAATGAAAATGGTAGAGAAAAGGGTTATGAAACAAGTGCCCAAGTGAATCTAACAAACAGAGAAGGTATCACCAGCCAAATACACACTCAGTAGTAAATAAACAAGAGAAAGTGAAAATCATTCACAAACTGAATCATCAGGTTTTGGGGACCTTGGGGAGTGTCTGGAAAGCCGCTCTCTGGAAAAGCACCTGGAGGTGCTGGTTCACAGTGGCTGAACACAAGCCAGCAGTGTGCCCAGGTGGCCAAGAAGGCCAGTGGCATTCAGGCCTGTATCAGCAATAGTGTGGCAGCAGGACCAGGGCAGTGATTGTCCCCCTGTTCTCTGCGCTGGTGAGGCTGCACCTCAAATCCTATGTTTGGTTTTGGGCCCCTCACTCCAAGAAAGGCACTGAGGTGCTGTAGTGTGTCCAGAGAAGGACAGTAGAGCTGGGGAAGGGTTTGGAGCATAAGATTTGAGAAGCAGCTGAGGGAGCTGGAGAAAAGGAGGCTCAGAGCCTTATCACTCTCCACAGCCCCCTGAAAGGAGGATGTAGGCAGGTGGGGGTCGGTCTCTCTCTTCCCAAATAACAAGAAACAGGACAAGAGGAAACAACTTCAAGTTGTGTCAGTGGAAGTTGAGACTGGATTTTAGGAAAAACCTTTCCACAGAACAGGTTGTCAAGCACTGAAAAACAGTGCCCAGGGAAATGGGTGAGTCACCATCCCCAGAAGTGTCAAAAAGATGTGCAGATGTGGCACTGGGGACATGGTTTAGTGCTGGATTTGGCAGTGCTGGGTTAATGGTTGGCTTGATGAGCTGGAAGGCCTTTTCCAACCTAAACAGTCCATGATCCTACAGCACTATTACCTTGAATTTTAGCTTACATCAAGTAATTTTTTCAGTTGATTTTTCTAAATCATTGGTTACAGCATCCAATGAAACACAAAACATGGAAAACACAGGCATACCTGTTGTAGCCTCAGTTTTCTTCTTCGTTCATATTCTTCTTTCAGGAGCATGGCTTCTTCATTAGGGCTATGCCTCAGTTTCCCAGCTGTTGTAACTTTCCTCTTCATCTTCGGATGAGCTGAACACCAACTGCTATGGAAACAACACAAAGAAACAGAAATTGTACATAAACTACGTGGCTAAACCAGCTACAAAAAAACAGATACTGCAACAAGATTGCCAAATGTATCATGAATGTCCAAGAGGGCGAGCTACAACTGCTCATGTCTGCTCCAACCCACGGCTGTACTTGACGCTCCTGGAAGTCTTTTCCAACCATCATCAACCACCCTGGCACTGCCTTTGTCACAGCCACAAAAGGTACTGCCTCGGAAGCACCCTGCACCAAACTCTGCAACAGTCTAACATTCCACTCTGTGGATGGGCCGTGCACATTTGCCAAATGAACAGGGAACTCCATTCAGCTGCTGGGAAGATTTAACACACAGCCCACAACCCACTGAGAAGCACAGGACAGAACAGCAGGCTGCTCACCTGGGTGACTTGGACTGAAATAGTCCCAAGGCCGTGGTACAGGACACACAACAGTGAGTTTGTGAATGTTTTTGGCCCCAGTTCAAGGTTTTCTACCTTGGAGACTGTGAAACTCAACAACGCCCTGCACTGCCAAGTGTTTCACTGGAAAGCTGAAATTGCTTCCTGAGCTTTTTAATTCAAGTTTTCTTAAGCAGTCGTTTCAAATTCTGTTTCCCTGCAGAATTTACTCTGGAACCAGAACCTGCTGGTTCCACAGACTGCTTCCCATATTCCTATTGTAATTTTCACCTGCACAACAAAATAAATAGGGCTTCTTCTGATACACAACCTGGTCCGAAATTGCACGCTATCTTTATGGTATCTTTAAATACTTACAACTCTGGAAAGCCTGTCACAAAATAACAAAGCCTATGAAAAGCCACTACTTAATCCTAAAAACCCCAGGCTTTTACTAATGAACACTTGGCACTGCGCTCACAATTTAACTCACACGTGACACCTCCCGGATTCAGCGTTACATACACTGAGCTTAAACGTGTTTATACAACAAAAGAAGCAAAACTCTAAGGATTTAATCAGGTGAGGTGTAAACTCGTAGTAATTCTCCCTAAGACACGTTTGCTGCAATTATTAACGGGATGAATCCCAAGCTCTTCCCAGCAGTTGAGGGACACACCACAACTCCATCGAGGCGCGGAATTTAGGAGCGGATTGCCGAGCGCGCACACACACACAACACACACCCACCCCCACACACACACCCACACCCCCACACCCACAACACACACCCACAACACACACACACACACACCCTCCCAAAGAAAGGAGAAGCCCGCACGGAGCCGAGCCCGGCACCGGACACGGAGCACGCGGGACCCGCCGGGCCCGAGCCCGCCCGGCTCCGGGAGCCCCCGCCGGGGCCGCAGCTGGATCCGCCCGAGCTGAGGAAGGAAAAGCAAGGCAAGGAAAGGCGAGGAAACCAAGGCAAGGCCAGACGAAGAAAGGCAAGGAAAGGAAAGCAGCCGAAAGGGGAAGGAGCAGACCCGCGCTCACGTACCCGCCGCCGCCTGGGCCCTCCCGGCCGCCGTCAGCTCCAACGGCCGCCGTCTGCGCCGCGTGACCCCGCGCCCACCGCGAACGGCCAATGGCGCATGCGCCCCCCGTCCGCCCCAGCTGGCCGGGCCCCGCCCACGCCCTGGTGACCAATGGAGGCGAGGGGGAGGGCGCGGGGCCGCGCGCGCTCCGTATAAAAGGGGCGCTGTGGGCCCCGGCTGGCGGGGGTTGTGTGTTCTGCCAGCCCCTCCTAGCGAGAGGAGTTACTGCCTTGGTCGCACAATCTCACTGTGTGCGTTAAGGGGTTTATCGCCCCGGCGGTCTCGCAGCACTGCACCCGCAGTCAGAGTTCCCAAGTGCTCGCGCGGGAGGGGCATTGGCTAAGCCTGAAGCGCTGAGGGAGCGTCGTAATGCTCAGTCCTGCTCGTTATACCTCACAAGTGTTGCCTCCGTGCAGTTTCCCTGCTCAGCGCTCCTTCTGGATGCGCCGCATCAGTAGAAGGAATATCGTGCAACCGTGTCATGGTTTGGGTTGGAAGGGGACCTTGGAGCTGATGGAGTTCCAACGCCCTGGAAGTTCAGGCTGTGGCAGCGCCCCCAGGTTTCCAGCACTGCCCTGCTCGGCCTCTGGGCTCACACACAGCTCCTCACAGCGAGCACGTCTGGGCTGCTGCCTCGGCCTCGTAACTGCTGCTCATGGCTCCACTATAAACCTCATTTCTAACTTGCGTCTGCTCCTTAAAAGTCTCATGCAATAGTTGCTTCTTTGCTTTGGAGAGAGACTTTTTACGAGAGCGTATAGCTGTGAAATGTAATGCTGATAGAATTTTGCTTTCGCTAATGAATAGAATCCATATTGTAAGCAGTTTTAGAGTTATGCTTTGATTAAATGAATAGGATTCCTATTATAGTGTTTAGATTTGTTAGTAGTGTAATCTAAGATATGGTGAGCTCTAATGCGCCCTTCCTGCTGAAGGCCATTAGAACAAGGACACATTGTTTCACTCCCTGAAACTTTGAAGGAACGCAGACACCTTTCTGCAGTAAATCTCTCCAGGACCTCCTGGGTAGGCCATAAATTGGTCCACCAGAAGATAATGCCACCTTCAGAGCCAATTAAAGAAGGCTCATGCCAGTTTTTCCAGGAAAGTTGAAAAGTTCAAAATGAGGAAGAGTGTTCTACTTCAGTCTCAAGACCCTCAAAAAGCAATAAAATCCCCCAGACCCAAATTCCCGAGGGGAGGAGAAAGGGGATGTACCTATGTAAATAATTTCCCTCCTACCTCAAAGAAATTGTAATAATCCCACCCGCTTTTGTGCCAATTTTGTTATAAAAACCTGACCTGTCTGAGGACCCTTTGCGCCTCTAACTTGGAAACCAACCAGGTCACGCGCCCAGCGCTGATTGCCTTTGTTTTATAATAAATTGCTTTTGAAAATTAAAATAATTGTGGGCCTGTTTCTCACACAGTGACGGGACAAGAGGGAGTGGATTCAAACTGAAACAGAGTCGGTTTAGATCAGGCACTGGAAGGAGTTTCTTGGCTGTGAAGGGCGTGGTGAGGCACTGGAACAGGTTGCCCAGAGCAGCTGTGGACACTCCATCCCTGGAAGTGTTCAAAGCCAGGTTGGATGGGCTTTGAGCAACCTGGTCTAGTGGAAGGTGTCCTTGCTCATGGCAGGGGGGGTAAAAACAGACGGTCTTTAAGGTCCCTTCCAGCCCAAACCCTTCTATGAATCTCTGTTCCTTCCTCACGTTTTACGTTTCTTTCTAAGAGACCATTTATCATATGGATGAGACTTGCAGCAGTTGGGATTTGAAACTGGAGTAGTCTGATACCCTTGATTTATGAGGAAAGTGTTATTCGTGTCGAGAGAAATAATTCTGCCACACATACAGATGAAGCACGAGAGGCTGTGCTGGGCTGTTTCTTTGCATGGAACACGTTCCCAGGGGCTGAGCTGCTCCTGCAAAAACAGAAGAAATATTTTTAAATTGTAACCGACCAGGAACAAAGGAGATAACTAGTTGTCTTGCACTGAAACTTGAGTGCAAAAAGTAGCTATTTTCTATGGCAATTTCTTACAGAAAAAGGAAAACCAATTTTGTACTAGGAGCTGACTCTCATAGTAACCCACTGTGTTGTGCCCTACAGGACTGAAACCAGGAGAGCTGAGCTTACTTGGTAAAAGATGGTGGTTTGGTGCATACAGATGTATGGCCTCACAGGAAACAGCCTAAAAGAACCACAGAATTTGAAAGAGAAGACATGAGAATAGGGAGAAGAGGTATCATAGCAGCTTTTGGTGCTTTTTTCCCTGCCTTCTGTGTTTCACTGCTAAACTGCCTTCTTGTTCACAGGGTTTTGCTTTCTTACAAGAATTTGCAACTTGCTGCAAACTACTGACTGGAATAGCTGGTACCAAGTTAATACCTATTTGTACATTAGACCCCCAGATATTTCACAGTATGCATATTGAATAAATTAAACTTGAGAAGTGCACTTTCAAATGTGTTTTCCAGTCTCCTTATTGGATTTTTTTGTCCTTCAGCATTTTCATTATGGCAGTGCTCTCCACAATAACATCTCTTCTAAATAGCTTTATCCTGCAGGTCAACGGGTAAAAAAAAAATTGAAGATAGTCTATTAAGAGAGTAATTGAGATTATGGATTTTAGAATCCTCTACTTATAAAATGTGAAAGAGGTCAAATATATGCTCCTCAATTATACTGTTGGATAAAAGGGTTATTATGAAACCTACATGTGCTGGATAAGAATTTTGTTTCAAGGGTGTTTTCTGTCATTGTCTTGCATAATTATTTCTGCTGCCACTTAATTTACACACATATACTGAAAACCAGGGATTTTAATAGTGTAATGTTTTCTACTTTTTACTGCACATATTTGAGTTACAGTCTTACAGGCCTAACCCCTTGTGAAGTAGATGGTGTTTCTTTTACAAAAGGAGGGTAGTGATGCAGCGATATTGGTGCATCTAGTGTGGTGTATATAAAACTGGAGGTACTGACTCCCCAGAGCTTCAAATTACTGGTCACACATCTCCTGGGGAAAAAGAATTACACTTGCAGGAGTTATCTACAAACTCCCAAGATAGCTGGTGGAAAATTTGAATTTCCTTTCAGGAACAGTATGCTTTCCATACATGAAAAATGTCTCACAGAGAGAATCTACCTGAAAATGCAGATTTTAAAGAAATCCCTTTAGTTTCCCACATTTGAAGAGAGCTTGCATGTCTGTGAAGCCTGCTGCTGAGTTGGCCTGCAGTGTGCCATCAGGAGTCTAATCACAGTGCAGGCCTCGTGCTGTTCCAGAAAACGGCTTTTTAGACAGGACTGTCTGTACTTCCCTGTCACAGAGGATGTTTATTCCATCAGCAGATGAACCACTGCAAGAGATTTTGGCACAGGCGCGTTGCCTTGGTGTGCTCTGTGGGACTCTTTAATCTGAATATGGGATTATTGAGGCTGGAGTTGCCTTTGTGTGGCCTGAGAGAAAAGATTCCCTCCCTGTCTCATGGGCAGGGCGAGCAGACCAGCATATGCAACCTGTACCTCTAGGCGCCACACAGGAGCACTTGCTCCTTTCTTCATTAGCAATTCTTCACTGTCCACTCATGCCTCTCACTAGCACAAGGGAAGGATGGCCTTACAGGCTTTTCTGTGTTTTCAGCAGGGAAGCACTGGCTTTGGAGGTTTTCTGAGATCTAGTAATGGAACAGCACAAACACCTGACAGCTCACCCTTGTGCAGGATTTGGCACCCTGCATGAATTAAGTATTCTCATTGAAAACCCCTGAAGGAAGAGCTTTAAAGGAAGTGACATATTCAGATATTAAACCCCTCCCCCTGCCCTGAGTGCTCTAGCACCTCATTAGTACTGCAGTTTTCTGCTTCTTGTTTCCTTCTTGCTCATAACTGAAGTATCAGAACGAAATGAGAACTTATCTCAGTTTGAACTCGTCTTTCTCTGCATGCAGTATTCCTCAATGTCACATACCACATTGTCATATAGTCTTAAATGTTTCCCTATGGTTCATTTTGTTTTCATCTGTGATTATTTCTCCCATGCTGTTCTCTCTGTTTCAGCACCTGACACCTGACGTCTAATTATTGTGAGCACCAGGAACTAACAGGATGTGATTTTACAAGTGTTTGTAGTCCTCCGGTTCATAAATTTTCAAAACTGCAAAGTGCTTTTGTTAAATAGTTTGCGTTAAGTGTGCTTATGTGTAAGCTTTGCAAAAAGAGATGGAGTTTTCTAAGAAGGAGAAAGGGTTAATCTTTATTTTGAGACTCACTTATCTACGGTGGTCAGCCTGTGCCAGCACAGCCTCTAATAGTCTCTGCCTGAGACTGATTGGGAGATAAATTTTCTTGACAGATGTGGAAGGGTAGCTTTTGTTATTATACTCTGTATCATGTAATAGAAAGCTGCTAAGCTCTACTTTCCAATACCAAAGCAACTGTATCCAGTGCTGTGCCTGTATATATTCTCAAGGTATAGATTCTATTAATAAAAAAAGATGTTACAGTTAAAAAAAAAAAAAGAAGTAAAATATGAGGCATAAAAAGCTATGTAGCTGGAAAAAGGATAATTATGTGTAATAAAATTAAATACAATGTACATCCTAAAATTATTGTCCTGCAAAGACAAAGAAATGTTTGTAAATTCAGATGTGGTTTTAGATATAAATGGTGTTGTCTTACAGAAAAAAAAAAAAAAAAAAGGCACGCTATCCTATGACACTGATCCAGAAGGGAACCAATAGGAACCTTAAGCAATGCCCATTCTCTGTCACGAATGCTCCAGGGACTTCTCCCAGAATCCTTAGACCAGCTTAATGGTTTGGGTCTCTGGAAAACAACCAGCCTTGAGGTGGTAAGAGCAGCAACAAGTGATTAAGAACTTATTATTCATGCATGAACCACAGTGCTGCCTAAGGTCATTTTAAAATGGCCTCTCGAACTCTCAAACAAATGAACTCTCGCAAGGCTTGAAGCCAGCAGAGCTGAGCTGGATTCAGGTTTTTTACAGAGAAAAAGGAGCCTTGTGTAGCTGCTGCGTGTCCTCAGAACTGGTCTACCTAGTTACTCGGTGATGTCAGTGTATGTAGAATTCTACCACACAAACTTGGTGTGTGGACATTAATTTGCTAAAATTTTTGTAACCTGTGTTCAGCCTTCTAAAATAGATAGGAACCACACATAGAATTTTCTCCTATTGTTAAAATGTGCATAGTAACTATCTGCACTAATAGGCCAATTATGCTCAGCCCAGTGAGTTCACAGCTGGTCTTTGCCAGCTTTTCTCAACTACTGTGCCATATCTTGCTTGGCTAACCTTCCTGTGTTTCTTCTTGTAATATCTACTTTTATTCAATTTCAGAAACTATACTGAACATTCTTTTCTTTATTGCAGGTAGTTTCAAGCAGAAAATAGAACAGTGCTGGATTTTTCTGACATTTCCTTTAAATAACAGATTCTACTCCGGCAAGAGCTCTTAATGGCTTAAAATGGCTTAAAATTTTACCTTGTAGAAAAAGCCCTCTTTATGCTGTTTTATTTTAGTCCTGTATTAGTAGTAAGCATTGTATTTTCAGCATGTAGTACAGACGAAAGAAAATTTTTTTTCTAATTTTTTCTTATTTTAAAATTATTAGGTTTTGTCCAACCTAATTTGGCTTGTTTTGCATTGTTTACCTCGTCCAGCTGATGGCTTATGTTTATTACATTTTATACAGGAGGCATTGGAGTTTTCACAAGATTCAGTTTCTCTCACATGTGCATCCAAATGCTATGCTACAAGCAATAAAATTAATGCAAAAACATCTTGAAGAATAGCTCAAGGCTTTAAGTCTCCAAAAAGGTTTAGGGTTCTGGATGAAATCATAAAGAAGTAAATGTTCAGGTCCTGCCAACTTAATGACCACTTCTTCCACAGAATCTCAGAATCTGTTTTGGTGCCTTAATAGTCATTTATATATAAAGCAACTAAAAATGTGTGTTAGATACTCCCTTTCCTTGATGCTGGCTTCTGCTATCTCTCTGAGAACTTATCCCTACAGTGGATGACATACAGGATAAGATACAGGATGCAGGTCTCCTCTCAGGAAAGTATATGTCAGTATTCTTGGACATTTGTTATAGTGTCTTAATATTGTTTATAGAATACTGGCACAAATATTCACAGTGTAAAAGAGTGGATCCTGGTTTGATCAAGAACTTCACAGTCTAAATCAAAGAGACTGTATGATCAGACAGACCTATGATATACCAGATTACACGTCTACTGCAAATTAACTTTGATATTTTCTTTAGTAGAAAGAAACTGATTATATACGTGAAGTCATTAAAAGGCTTTATGGATGAAATATGTTTCAAAGAGAATCTTACAAAAGCAGTGGATGGTGAATAAAAATTTACAAGGAGTGAGAACAAATTTGCACCAAGAGGAGAAACTTGGAAAAGCTTCAGTGTGAACAAGTAAGTTTAGAGGAGATCAGTGAACATGGAGCAGTGATACATCAGTTGTTATTGCTCCCATTTTACTCTTTTTAACAAAAACCAATCTCTTTAAAGACATTTTCTGTTGTAATTTGCTAACTGTTATAGAAACTACGGAGGGATGAAAGAACAAAGGGTCTTCAGTGATTGCAAGGAGGTAAACTTGGAGTCATGTCTGAGAAAATCCAATGTAGAAGAGGAGCTATTGACAACTTAGATGTTAGCTTGGTAAATTGGAGTCTTGGCCTCAGTTTTCTACAAGATCATAGATTTTAGTCCCTTTGATATTAGCTTAGTCTCTTTGGGATTGATCTGATAAATGGAACTAAGTCCCAGAATCCTGGTCCTGAATGGCCTTGCTAAGCAACTGAATTCTAGAAGTTGTTAATTTTTTTTAACCTCAAAAATCCCTATCCTTCTAGATTTGGTGATATTTACATGCTCAAGCTGTTTTAATCTTGTCAAAACTGAATGGCTCAGAATCTAAACCTGAACGAGATTCAGGAATTACTTTTTTTTTATATATGTCAACATCTAGTGTGCTAAAAGTACGTGCAACAAAACAATTGCACAGAGTTCTCCACAAAACACATTATGATTTTCTTCTGTGGTTGAACAGAAGAGACAATTGGAGAGCAAACCTCCTCTTTTCCACATTTTTGTCCGAACTGGCTGATTAGAGACACCTGTTCACTCTACGGCCAGATTAATGATGAATTACATTTTGCACAGCAGTACAGCTTCACAAGCAGAGGCAAATGATCCCATCTTCCGGGAAAGAGCTATGCCTGGTGGTTAGAACATCTCTGTGGGAGTCGACTCTGACTTGTGTGAAAAAAAATATTGAATCTTTACCACTTCCTCCAGAAGTGGAGGACCACCAAACTATTGTTAATTCCATGCAGTTCCTACTGCCCGCTCCTATTGGAGAAAAAAATAAAGAGCTTGATCCAGCCAAAATGTTTGTTTGTTTGTTTGTTTGTTTTGGTGTGTGTTCCCATATGTAGTAGAGGTTTGAGGCTAAAGATGTATTTTCTGTAAATCATATCTCTACATATCTGAGAGATGGAGTTCAAAATATATTCCTATTCTCAGTATTTCCTACAAGCTAATGCTGGGTATCTGCACCTTTGACTTTACATGGTTCCTAATGGTGTGCTCATATCTTTAGATCATACCTCGAGGTTCCAGTAAAACCCAGGTGATGTACCCGCTAGTATAAGCCTAAATCAGCCCTAAAATTGGAGGTATCTATTGACTCTAACCCTTTATTTCAGATATTAAAGTAATATTGAAATCAGTAAAGAGGCAGCAGCAGTAGTGGAGAAAGACACAGCCGTATCATTTGCCCCAGTAATGTCCTTGGTAGACTGAAAACATGTTTTTCCCACTGGTCCAATAAAATTACCTCAATCTGCTTCCTTAGGTGATCAATGCTCATCTGGAATTTTATCACTGTCCTTTTTAGAGGATAATTTAAATTGCTTTACATTTATAGAGGCAGGGTAATAACCTTAGATTTACATAGAGCTAATTTCTTTCTTTGTGAGTGGGTTCTGCAGGATATGAGCAATTATGTTTCTGTGGGAGGGTACAGGAAGCATGATTAATGGATCAAAGAGACACCATCTAAGGGAAATGGGTATGATACCAAGGGAGATAATGCTCCGTTTCATAATAGTTATGCAAATATGCCAAATGTTGGAGAACTCAATTAATATCTGTCAAATGGATTCTCTGTAATGCAGAGTAAACACATACTGGGGAAACAATAAAGCTCTATTGCACATTATCTGTTACCTTCCTCTCAAACAGACTAGGTTGGCTGGTCAGGCATCTTATTCCACTGCAGGTGGCAAAGAACAACTAGGCACAAATTAGTGCCAGACAGTGATATTCTTTGGGTGAAAAACATTGACCAAGTCTAAATTCTATGCACACAAGGCCAATCAGTGCTTTTCTGTATTCTTAGGTCAGCCCTCTGCCAAAAGTTAAATTTTATTCTATGTAAATGAACACTGGTTTAAGAGTGAAGGAGGCAAATTTGACAATGTTTAAGTTCTTGATTTTCTTATCTGTAAAAGCAACACTAGTAGAAAAAACAAAAATCAAGTAAAATCAATGCCTGAGCTACTGGAAGAGACTGGACTGGGACTCAGAAAAATCTGTTACCTAAGTGTAAAATGAGGCTAAGATTAATGATATATAATGGCAATGAATCCTTCAGGTACTCTCGTGATGGGAAATGCACAAATATCTAGATTTACTAGAAAAGTAAGTTTCTTGCTTGTTTGCTAGCTTCCATACTGGATGTGGTAGTTTAATCTCTATTCTAAAATACTCACTTCCCTTACTAAAGATTTAATATGAGGTTTTGCTCTGAGAAATCCTGATCTAGAAAATCAGGCATTTGGGAAGTGTGTTGAAGCATACTGTCCATGTCTGACCATAAAAACTGGGCACTGAGCTAATGAAATATGACAAGACTTATGAAGATAAAGTTGTAAGTATGAAACTCAAGTTTGTCCTTTAGTTGCAACTGTGCTATATGGGTATGAGGGCTACACCCATATTGCACACCACAGCCCTTAAGTTCATGAGTTCCCTGGTGGTCAAGGAGCTCCCAAGCTAGTCACCTGCATTGAGAATTTAGGTTGGTTTGAAGCAATGGTCCAGCTTGAGACAAGGTGTCCAAGGCTGGGCTTCCAGTCACCTTCACAATTAAAATTTTGACTTTCACAGCAGCTCTCTAGGTAGGAATTTTGGACAGTTCCAGAGATTTTCCCAGACAGCTCTTGCTGTCCCTATATGAATTTATATGCATGTGTTTGTTAACATTCTGAGTGGAGAATCTCAAGAGACACCCTTGCATAGTTCTTGCTGCAGAATTGACTAAACTTTACAGAGACATTTGTAAACAGGCAGTAGAACCTCTTCCTACATGTCTACATCAGACCTTTGCACATACTTAGGACATTTAGGAGATCTTTTGCATGGCGTTTAACATTGTGTAGAAACAGATCATATATATGCTGGAGGGGTCACTCAGTATCACAGAACAATTAGATCATCTATGAACTGAGCAAAACAGTGGTTTAATAAGCTGGATTGCATGATTCAGTTAAGAAGCTGTTGCAAAGACTCCTTGCAAAGGCAACTCATATTGTCATCTTCACAACAACCAGCTGTCCCGTTTGAGAGATCTACTTCATTGTCCAAGGGTTACCCTGTGCTAAGACTACAAGGAGCCATTTCTTTCTAGCCAACACTCTAAATGTCTGTGCAAAACAAATTCCAGACTGTTGGGACACCTCATGCCCTACATCTAGGAAGAATTCTAGGGACACTGCTTCAGTGCTTAGAGACAAGACATTGAGAAGAATTTAGCTAAGAAATTAATCTTCAAAATCCTATATTCCTCAGAAAACCTGCTCTACGAGATGGCATACCTCTACTTGACTTGGAAGCTCTATCAATGCTTCAAAGGAGACTTCTGTGGATTGCTTTTCTCTATGAAAGTAGGTGACTACTCTGTGAAAACTGAAATGACTAGGTAAGCTATAAATTTAAATACGTGTATGACACAAGAACTGTATTTTTTTAGCGTAAAATCATGAGAGCGAAGGTATCTTATTTAAAAGTGATGCTATTATTGCTTCATCAGGGCTGTTGCTCAGTGGGCAGTGGAGACTTGGGGTTCATCCTTATCCTGTAAATGCCCTGTTTCAGGCTAGGAAGGTCTCCTAGGAGCATGCCCTGTGCAAAATGAGTTGCTGCGAATCTAGAAACGGAGACTGGAAAGAAAGCAGACAGGGCAGTCCCAGAGAGAAAGGTGAGGGGATTTGGAAGTCAGGTAAAGATTGAATTCTTTGCTATGCTCTGAACTATCGTTGCATTTCACATTAGGCAATTATGAGATGAACACCCTAATGAATGAGCACAGACCCCAGGTTAAGTTTGTCCTTCAGCCATTACAATCACCCAGAAAGAATGAGCCAACCACAGTTAGGCCACTGTAGTGGGGGTAAGATTCTGTGCTGTGCCTTCTGATCAGGCAGAAGCTCCAAGGTTCAGGGAAAGAAAACGGCTCAGACACCTGTTATCCTCAGTATTTCATTTGTGTGGAATTCTGACCCTCCCTGGAAAGTGTCTTATTATTTTCTTTGAGAATATGGACCTTACATGCATGATTTCAGTTCTTTGAGTCACCCTGCTGAGCCTAGACTTTGTGATACATAAATAGGCACTCTGGATCTCATCCTTGCATCATTTAAGTGTTCATTTTCCCTTTGCTTTTGACTGTAGGGGAGGATATGAGCCCTATTTTTGACTTGCAAGACATGTGTTCATTCATTTTGATTCACTACAGTCAAGTTACAAGACCTTAAGAATATCCTAATCTCTTCTACTAAGTCATCTATTTAAATCAGAGATAATAAATTTTAATAAACATCGATAGTCTCCCAAGTTTATGATTTCTTTTAACAAGCAATTTTGCTGTGATCTTTGAGTTATTGCCTCTAATAGATGATTTCCCTGTTGTCAGGGCTGATTCTATCTTAAAATGTATTAATTTTAGTCAAATGTATTTTGGCAGACATCCACCACTTGAATCAGTGCTGAACACTACAGAGTATTTTCCTAATTGGACATAAAACTCATAGGTTTCTTTTTCATATGATTCTTTGCTATACAGTGTGTGCAATTATATTTAATGAACTCATTTTCAGGACAAGTTGGCCAAATCCATGCTATCGCTAATTTATAGAGGCTATGGAAAAGGTTACTTGATTATTTTCTTTCCTAAATTAAAACTTTATAGGAAATATTGTAACTTTTTTTCCTTTTAGTATGTGAATATACAAAAGCCTAATTTTGGAAATAAAATGTTTTCTCACTGCGTGATTTCCAATGATTGTGGCAATGTCTTTGTTTTTTCCGGGCAGATGTTTTGGCAACAACGATAACTCTAGCATATTCTTATGTCATGTTATTAAAACCAAGCTGTGTAGCAGGATCACTGAGAAACCAGTAGCAATGTAGCTATCATAGCATGAATTGAACAAGCCAGCTTGAAATCCTTTGCAAACATTTGGCAACTGGTGCCCAGGCTACTCTAGCTACACCACCAGCTCAAGAGTTCAGTGTAAAAACATTCTTGGTTTATAGAGAACTGGTTTAACAATCTTTTTCCTTTGAAAAATTATCTCGCTGGACACAGTCATGCTGGCTAGGACAGAAGGAAGCTTTAACCATCACTGCCTGATTTCACGAGTCTTTGCAAGCTGAACAGAAACCTGAGCTGGTCCATGCAAGCTGTGCACTATAGACCTAATTCGAGACCCCAGTTGAACCCTTGGAAAGATAAGAACATGAATGGACCTCAATTATCCTCCACATCATTGCAGCACTAGTAGAGGGGATAACAAAGCAGACTGGTAAGTTGTTAGTTGAGGATGCAATGCAAAAAGTCACAATTGAGAAGAAAAAACAGGAGATCCAAACACTTGAGACAGCTACAAGGAAGAGTTCTCTAACAAGCTGAAATTATTTCATGTGGCATATTTCTGTCTTCTATATTTAATGTCAGTGGATAGGTGATGAGAGCTGGTAAGCCAAGTTTCTCTTTCTAAATGTGAGAGCAGGCATGGGAGTGGCTCTGTGGAATGACTGCTGCTGGAAATGGGATCCTCCCTCCTGCCCTTTTCTTCTCTGCACTCAGCTGCACAGCTTCCTTCCACCTCATTCACCGGCTGTTTTGTTTAGGCACGGCATTTGTCCTAGTGAGATCGCTTTCCACATCTGCAAAATGGAAATAATGCATCCATTTTTGAAAAATGTATCGAGAATTACCAGCATGAACATCAGAACAGGAGTGGAAATTATTGTTATAGCAGTTTTACATGCTTCTACTTGCTTTGTGACAGTGTACCATGATCACTTCGTAAATTGCTAATTCTGAGTTACTAAGAATTATAGTTATGTTCCTGTTTGCATTAGAGAGACCTCCACCAAGGCTTTCATGCCTGGTATCTTTGCTACTTCTTACAATGACATTTCTCATTTATATACAGAAATAATGAGATAGAAAAATGTTAAAAGGTTGCTTGAAAGCTGCAGATTACTTCTGGCAATAATGATTTATCTGTCCACCACTTTTTCTTAGTGAATTTTATTCTCTGTCAGTCTCTATATAGCAACAAATTATTTAACAGAATCAAAACTGCTTATTTTTAAACTTATAATGCTCTCTTTTGACCTGTACACAAACAAGCTGCATAGTGTAGGACATATACACGTGCAACACTTGGTAGTCTTTTGGTGTTAATTCATTTACATGCATCTGGTTGCTTTCCTAATACAATAGAGCAGTCTTCCCTCACTAATGAAAGTGGTAGTGAGAAAATTGTTTGAGATGTTATAATGAAAGCCAATGTATCATGATGTGTTTTTAGCAAAGTGGGTTAAGCATGAATATCTCGTGTGCTTTCTTTCACCTGCACAGTTCCAATTTTGCACTAACAATTAATTAGCATTTTACAGAGTCAACATTAACTAAATGTCCTTGATATATTCCCCAAGAGAGGATAATGTCATTAATCTCTTTTACAGATGAGGAAACAATGTTGGATTAGCATTATAACTCCATTAACTTCTGTGGAGTTATTCCAGATTTACACCAGTAGAAATAAGACTAATGCTAGCCCTCAAAAGAATAAGTCATTTGTTCATGGTTATCTAATCACAAAGATGCCCATTCAGGATGAGAAACTTAAGACACCCACCTTTCCTTTGCTGTTTTAATAAGACTTTTACAGAAACAGAATCTATAAACCTTTATCTAGGATGTTTAAAAAAACCCCACACCACCACAGAATCTTACATTTTTCTCCTATTTGTGTCTAGAAAAAATTGTTGTGTCTATAAAGGTCTGCATCCTATGGAAATAAATGAACAACAATAATTTTTTTTTTATTAACTTCTACTTGCTCAGAAATGTGAATTTTTTTTTCTCTGCAGAAGAGAATAATGGGCTTTCAAAGGCTGCCAATGAGCAAAGAATGTAAGTTAAAGGTCCTTTTATATGCAAATACTTCGTTATATTTTTCAGAGTTTTCTTACTTTTTCCTCTCTTTTTTTTTTAGTTGAAAACGAAAGAACAATAGGACACCAGTTACTTCAATTTACTTATGAATACTCAGAATTCACTTTCAACTTACAGTTATTCAAGAGTCCTAGTGGTGGTACCTTTCAGCATTTGGGGTCTGGATTATCATGGGAGTCTGCTGACTCCTCTAGTTAGAATGCTCTGCAGAATTTAGGGTTCCACACTATTTCTGACAAAATAGAAAATATTTTTGCAACAAGCGTTCATTCCCAAGTAAGTGGTGGCAACTGCATTATTTCTGAAGTGATATAGCTTGAAAACACTTACAAATACAACTTCCATGTCTCCCAGGTAAACTAGTTCTAATGTATCCATTATAAAAATGGTTAGCTCTGTAGTGGTTTAACCCAGGCTGGGTGCCAGGGTCTCACTACAGCCACCTTCTCACTCCCCCTTGCCCAACTATAGAGGAGAGAGAGAATATAACGAGAGGTTTCGTTATTCATGATAAGGACTATAACAGATTCTTTCTTAATCACCGTCACAGGCAAAACAAGACTCCATGTGGGAATAATAATCAAATTTATTACTAACAAGATCAGAGCTAAGAGAGAGAGATTAAAAGACACCTTTTACCCCCCACCCCCCTCCTTCTTACATCCAACCTATTCTCCCGCAGCGGTCAAGGGAAAAAGGTGAGGTGGGGGGGGAGGTGTTGCTGTGGTCAGCTGCTGTTCTCAGCCGCTGCTTGGGGAGAAGAGTCCTTCCAGCCACATTCCATGGGGTCCATCCCTCACAGGATACAGTTCCTCTCACAAACTGCTCCGGTGAGAGTCCATCCCATGGGCAGCAGCCCTTCACCCACAGCTGCCGCATGGCTGATATTCCACAGGATGCAGTCTCTCAGGCACAGGCTGCTCCAGCGTGGACCCCACGAGCCACGCATCCTAACAGGAGAATCCTACTCCAAGTGGGCTCCTCTTCCCACAAGCTACAGTCCCCTGCCAGGACCCAGCTCCACTTTGGGTCTCCCACGGGCTACAGCCTTCCCCCAGCATCCACCTGCTCCGGCGTGGCTCCTCCACAGGCTACAGGTGGATCTCTGCACTCCTGTGGTCCTCCATGGGCTGCAGGGGCACAGCTGCTTCACCATGGTCTTCCCCATGGGCTGCAGCTGGATCTCAGCTCCGGCGCCAGGAGCATCTCCTCCCCCTCCTTCTCCACTGACCTTGGTGTCTGCATTGTTGTTCACAGGCTCTCACTCTGCTCCTCTCCGGCAGCCATCTTCATTTCCTAACTACTTTTTTTTTTTCTTCCTTCTTAAATATGTTATCACAGAGGCGTTCTGCCAACTACTGATTGGCCTGGCCTTGGCCAGCAGCGGGCCCAGCCTGGACATGGGGAAACTTCCAGTAGCTTCTCGAAGAAGCCTCTCCCTCAGCCCCCCCCACTGCCACCAAAACCTGGCTACAGAAAAACCAATACAGCTCTCATTTATAATAGACTTGCTGCAAGTCTGGGAACTAAAGTTGAAATTCAGTCTTATACGGAGGACCACCACCAAGCTTCCTGCATAAGCCCCATTCAGAACAATGTTAAAGTCTCTCTCATCAATGTCCTTGCTTGCGTTGGCTCTTATGCACTGGCCAGTGTCCCCTCATCATGTCTGAGTGGCACCCTAAGAATTCATATTCCTCCTGAAATCAGCTTTGAAGGTAACAATGACTAAATTTTGAGTATTCCAGATGACATAATGTCAGATCTGCAGACTGAAAAACTGCCTTCTGGGTCAGAAACCAATATGAAGGCTAAATTTCATGATCCAGTTCAGTGGTATCACCAACACTACACAAATGCAAATTCATATAGAATCTGCTCTGCTAAAATTAAAACTAATATTCAATAAGGTTTAATATTCTTCTGAAAAGTTAAAATATTTAAATATTTAAAATCTGAAAATCTAAACATGAAATAAAACATTTATTTCTTCCAAAACTGTTTTTTCACCTGAAACTCCTTCCAAAGGTAAGAATGTAAGAATGTCAATTATGTTAAAGTCTTTGCAAGGCCAACTTTGAGGCAGAAAATGAAATCCATTCAGATTTTAGCAGGACTTTAGAAACTGTAGTCCATTTCCAAAAATTTACAGAGATAAGACTCAGAGGTTGGGAAAACTCTACTAATCTCAAAAATCAAAGGCAGCATTTAAAAAAGTATGGAGATGCCTCAGAGATGCCTCTTCCAAAGTAGTGTTTATAATCAGGCGTGATTTTTATCTGTCTTGCATGGCAGTACTTGAAAGCATGAGAGATGCTGGCAAGTCTAACAGATTTTGTGAGGAAAACTTTTCCTTTTTAAACAGCAATAACAACCTTCCTGTACAATACATTAGAAAACCTATGAATGTCCTGATTCATGAACTGTATTATCAAATAACCATGGAATTGAATTCTATTTCATTGGCTGATGTTTGCTTATTTAAGGTGAGGCATATTACACAGAATTAACAAGGTTGGAAAAGACTGTAAAGATCATCAAGTCCAACCTTTACCTAACTTAACAACCTATCCAACACCAATTCATCATCTAAACCATCTAAACCATCTAAACCATGTCGCTAAGTTCATCATCCAACCTCTTCCACAGACTTTCTTTTCAAATTTGGATAGACCAAACAAGGACTGTTCCAACTCCTTCTGGAGTCAATGGGAACTGTTCAGGTTGACTTCAGCCAGATTGGTTCAGGCCCTTAATCTCCCTGAATGTACTTCCATTTAAACAAGCAGCAAACATTGATGTCATCAGAGAAAAGAAGGATGACATGAATCTATTTCCAAACAAAAGAGATTTACAGACCAGTTAGAATTACAGTACATTTATTTTCAGTGGCATGATCCAATAATAATGGTAACTTATGCTTTTCATAAAACTTTTGAGGCATTTCATAATCAATTAACAGCTCAAGCACGTCATCATTACAGAACATTTTGCAATAAACCATTAGGAATTAATGTAGAGTGAACTTTCCATCATCACTAAACAAACTGCTACATGGCTAGGATTCATGCCAAGCAAGCTTTGACTTTTTTAATGAAGATTATACATTTCCTGCAACCATAGAATAAAACCCTGCACCAGGGACTTTCTATTTACCTCTTCTCTCCCCACCACATGAAATATTTTTTTTTATGTTTAGCCATTTCTTTGTACTTTGATGAGATTAATAAAATCCAGTGTTTCTGTGCTGTATTACCTGCAATTCAGGTATTTAGGTCAAGATGGATCACTGTAAACACGATATGGTGCAATTATACTCCTACATTGAAAATCAGTCCCTAGAGTGACTTCATGTATTTATGGAGTATTTCTTAATAGATTTGAGAGTAACCCTACCTCCTCAGGTTAAACACAGTGAAGTGGGAGACAGCATCTATGCAAACAGGCTCCTTATATTTCAGAGACAATGCCTGGGTCTAAAATTCAAACTTGCACCTAAACAGCTCCCTCGCCTGGCAATAGCAGGCTATTCCTTCTCCACATACAGTACCTGTGGCGCTCCCCACTGATCTGACCAGCGATAGTCAATTGGTCCCTTTCCTTCCTATCTGCAGCAACAGTCTCATGTATCATCATGCTCTGAGATCAACTGCAGGAACTTATGGTATGATTTACAAGGGGAGAAAAGCTGCTTCTTCAAAGATTCGATTTGTTTAGATGTCTGACTTTTGGCCCCTACACTGACAGCATCACACAGGATGTAACTTTCAAGCCGTTTAAGCAAGACATGTTTTTGTTTTACAAAGACAACACACAGTCTATGATTAAACTTTTGCACAAGAGATGTGGCAGTTTCTCCTCTGTTATGCAAGACAATATGGTTTGACTGTTTCTGTCTCCTGTCAAGTCTCCAATTGGAAATATGTAATATGAAATTAAGTGTGGCAAAACAGAAAAGAATGTGCTGAGCTAGTTAAAACAATACTGGAGTAATTAAGGATCTGTATCTGTAATAGAAACAAAATAAGCCCTCTGTTTGGATAGTTTGATTAACACTGCAGGATTATAAGGCCACCAATGACGCATACCAGTGGGAAGATGTGAGAGTTGAAGAGCTGTACCAACTGGAAGATGAGAGATACCAAGAGCTGTTCCAATATGTAGGTAAGAGCTATCCTAGTGGGGAGATGTGAGAATCCAAGAGCACTTGGACTCATTGTCCCAATAAGAAATCAGTAGAGATCCAGAGTTGTCTCAAGGGGAATATAAGAGAGACAAAGGACTGATCCAACAGGAAGATCACATCAGCTTCAACATCTGGGACAGCCTTGGACCTGGTGAGCTGGAGATCCTGAGGAAGAAGAGCATTGTGTGCCACTCCAGCCTATGGCACAAGAAGTGACAAAGGCAGCAGCTTCTCCTGCCTTCAGCAAGCAGGTGACAGCAGTGGGGCCGGAGAGCCAGATCCCTGTTTTGCAACAGTGCCTTGCAAACACTGTGTCCTGGATGCACATCTCACTCACACAAGTGCTGCGCTTGCACCCACGCCCTGCACACATATGTGCCATTTTCACATGCAGCAGGCTCACAACAGGACCCTGCACACACATCCTGCTTGCATGAGCACCGTGCTCACCCTGACATCCTGCACACACACTGTTTGCATGAGCATCAAGTTCCTATCGTGCCCCACAAGTAATGCTCACTTGCACAAACAACATGCTCATAATGTGCCCTCCACCCCCATGCCCATCCATGTGGATGGATGTGGCACTTGAGATATGGTTTAGGTGTGATTATGGCAGTACTGGGTTGACAGTGGGACTAGATGTTCCTGAAGGTCTCTTCCAACTTTGATGATTCTGTGACTCTGTGATCGCCCTGACCCAAGGGCGATCTCACTTCTCAAGTTTGTCCATGTCCCTCTGGATGGCCTTGTCCTTCTTTTGTGTCAACTGCTCCGCTCAGCTTCCTGTCACCTGCAAACGTACCAATGGTATGCTCAACCCCTCTGTGCATGTCATTGATAAGGACATTGCAGAGACCCAAGGCAAAGTCCTGGGGGAAAACACTCATCACCAGCCCCCACCTGGACATGGAGCCACTGACCACAATACTCTGGCTGTATACTTCTGGCCAATTCCTCATTTACTGAATAGCCCTTCAAACTCACAGCTCTCCAGTTTGGAGACCAGGATGTCATGTGGGACTATGCCAAAAGCCTCACAGGAGTCTGGGCAGACCAGGGCTACAAGTCTAGAAGTCTAGGTTCTGCAGGTTCTGGCTGGTTCCAGACATTTCCAACTGATTTCAGCCTGTTCCACTGTTGTAGGGTGTGACAGAGGAGCAGTGCAGCACCTCCATTACACCCAGCGCTCACCTCGGTGTCCTGCACACTCACACAGTGTCCTGCACACTTGCAAGCTGCCCTTAAAGCAGGAAAGTTTCACACTAAATGATGCACATTGGAAGTAGGTTATTTATTTAAAGGCTTTTAGGAAAGCTTCTCCCCAGAGCGGAAACAGGAAGAGAAAACTGTTCTTGCATCAGCTATAGCAGCAAGTTATGCAGTGTCAGGCCACTGTATCTTTGATAATATGTATTGCATTGTTACTATGCATTTAGACCTGTGACACATGTAGCAACAACAAAGAAGATTGAATGCCAGTGGGAGAAAAAAACTAGCGGCAACTGACTATTTAAAATGCGAAGAATTCCTTCTACGTATGTCACAGTTAAAAAAACCCAAAACAAACAAAGGAAAAAAACCCATAAAAGCAAAACCAAGAGCTCGTTGTTGCCCTGTACCAAAAACGACTAGGTGCTGCCTGGAAGAGCAGTACTGAACCATGAATTTCTCTTATTTATACTGTATCATGTAACCTCAAAAAAACCCACAAACAACCTGCTTTGCTCTAGAAGGCTCAGAATCCAGAGTGAAGCTTTTTGCTAGGCATCTGATCCATCACTCCTGTTCTTTTGCCCTTGGTCTCCTGTAAGCTTACAGGCATTGACCCCCCTCCCCTTTTAAATGCAAAAAGAATAATTAATTCCCGAGTCTTTAGTTCTGTATTTGCAAATTAATGGTCCATTTCTTAAGACAAGAAACAGTCTGTGTACATGAGTTAAGTTACATCCATAGCTGTGCAGTCTAAGCAGTATATATGGAAAAAGAGGAAAGGGTAGAAGCGTAGGCTTTAAAGCATTGGCTTCAAATGGGATACACGACAATGGGGGAAAAAAAATTCCTTCAAAAATATCAAGGAAATATGAATGAAACAATTCCCTCCAAAAAATACATTTCTTCTCTCTTTTTTCCCTTCTGCTAATCATGCCCTGTCTAGTATGCAGCCGTTTTCTCTTTTTTTGATGAGGGAGATACTCATGCAGTGTAGCCTCGCTCAAACTGAGAATATTCTTAATATATCTCCCAAAGTGAATATATCAATTGATCCTACTCATCATCTGGAAATTGCTGTGCATGAAGCAACCCCAGCTTTCTATGTTGTCAACTGAATGATGCACATTGCTGACAAGCTTGACAAAACCGGCCATTTCACAGTGGTGAGCTGCAGAGTGAATGAGTCGATGTAGAATTGCAGCAGCATGCTTTGCCAGGGAGCTACTGCTTCTCATTCCCCTTGCAACACAGCAAGTGTTGAGGCTGATCTGCCCATTTCTTCTGCGTGAATAAAAAACAAACCACTGCAGTGATTATTTCTAAATAACGATTAACACCAGAGGAAGGCTTGCTAATATCAGCCGTGATCTCGTGATGACAGTACTGCTAGGAAACTGCTTTAGATTAGGTTCAAGGCTAAGCTCTGCTGGGCCTGCTGGATGCTCCTGATAAGTGTTTTACCTAACAGCTCACTGATAAGGATCAGAGTTTGAATGCAGCCCAGGACAGATATGCCCCAGTTGCTTCTTTTGCCTTAAAGGTTTGAGCTTGTTTTCCCTTGAAAATAATGTCAAAGTTACAGAGCACTCTGAATGTCTGTCTCACCACCTTTGCTGAAGCTGTTCCACTCTACATAGAATAACTGATATTCACAGGGACCTGTGACTTAGTGACTAAGGCGGGCACTAGAAAGGGGATGGAGTTTCTTGTCCATTCTCCAGGGAGTATATGAATTTTAATTTAGTAAGTGTGTTATTGAAAATTTAAGATGAATGCTGAGCAGGCAATGCACAATAACACACTCTTAAATTTGTTCATAACACTATTTGAAGATGAACTGCTGTGGTAAAGAAGCATCTTTACCACTCACTTCTCTGCCATGGATCCCAATTGGATTCTGGTGCCTTCTGAAGTGACTTCAAACTATGATAAGTGCAACACTCTCCATTTTTGGAGGATCAAGTGCAACCATACAGGTGTAGTGCAGTGAAGCAACTTCCTCTAACTACAGCTAAAGAGGAAGAACCACACAGCTCCACGCTCCTTGGATGCACAGAGGGTTGTGCAATCATTTAAATTAGCTCCTGTTCTATTGCAAGGCAACAATGCGAAGATATGGCAAGATTCATTAGGCCTTTAAGTTGAAGTAAAACCTATTTCAAATTGTTTGGGTATTTTTTTTAATGACCTTGATACATAACACAGCAAAAAACCCTGATTAATACAATCTTCAGAAATTAGAAGATTCCCATTAATTTCAGAGGGTCACAGAAATTACTCCAAACCAACAGTCTTCACCTTTAAGAATCATTGATAAACTAGACTAGTCACACTCTTTAGTAGAAACAGTTTTGTTTGGAAAGCACCATTTCTACAGAATGGGGGTTTACATGAAATTATCAATTTCAAAACAATTTCAAGTAGAAAATCATGAAAACCTTCCTCTTTCAGTATTCTCCAAATTAGGAATGTTTAACTTCAATACTGTTTGCCATTTAGTGATGAAGCTCACATAAAAATTAAATTAAAATAAAATATTTGGAATAAAGTAAGGTAACACATGGGAAGTCATCTAGCAGAGACAATTCTCATCCCACTCATCTCTCTGTCCATCAAAAAAAAAAAAAAAAAGAGAATAAACTTTTGTCCTATTTGGAATAAAGAAAACTGAGCCTTTTGGAATAAGAATGATTATTTCAAGGTTTTTACAGACTGAAAAATAATATTTCCCAGTCACCTCTACCAAATAGACTACTGTGTCTCAGAGCTGTAAATAAAGCTTGCAAATCTTGCATCTGTTTTTCGTTTACCGTGATGGTAAGATATCTGTCTAGGTAAGTTGGGTTTTCCATGACAACAGTGTGTACTTCTACATTTCTAACTACTGGTGGTTCTTGAAAACAGAAGAATAAGAGAATACAGAAAGAGAACCTTACAGAAAAAAATCCTGCACCAATCTTAAAAGGCAGAATCAGGTAATGCATTGAGTAGCTGAGCTTGTTCAAGTAGGTAATTGTGTTAGTATTGACTTAGTGTAACCATCTCTCTTTCATAAACGAATGCTTTGCATGACTGGTTTTCTGTAAGCATAAAAGCATTGGATTTTTTTCTTGTTATTGAATTTTATAGGAAACCCCAAGTAGATAGATGGAGGTGAAGAGAACTAATCCCTTATATCTTATATGAGGGGAATTACGAAACATTCATAGCAGTGAATTCAAATGCAACTAGAGATTACTTGAACTGCTAGGGTGCATAATCATTATCTTCACTGGAAGAAGATCCAAAGCCAGAATTCTAAATCTGAAGCCATCAGGAATGTAATATTTCAAATAGCCCTGCTCCTGACTATGGGTTTCCGTGCGGGTACGGTTCCAAAACAGAATTTCGTGCCCACCACAGCTTGGTGAGATTATTCCTGTTGTCCTTCATGCTGAGTGGCATCTACTCAGGGAAGTTATTAGACTGAAGGAAAAGAGGATGAGAGAATCTCCTCCCTTCACTTCTCACAACACTGAAGAAAAAGGAAAATAAATGCAATATGTATCTTTGCATTATAAGTATAGGACCTTGAGGAAGAAAAAGAAAAGTTATGAACTTGGCCTCTGGGATCCACAGGGCTGAATTATTAAGAATGTCCACAGACACAGTATTAGATATTATATCCACGGATAGAATGCGAAGAAAGATTTTGGAATTGAGCCCAGAAAGAACTGCTTATACAAGAGAGTTCCTTATGCTTCTCCTAAAATCTCCAAGTCTGATATTAATAAATAAAAAGGTTTTGGGGCTGGAAGTAAACTTGCATAGTTTTATGAGGGAGAGGTCTTTACTGCCTAGTTCAATTTGCAAGTCAATATAACCCTCACACTCTGCACAAGCTTCAAAGAAATGTGGGAGTTGGGAAGGTTTTTACAATAAAGTTACAAACTTCTTTTCAGTGGCAGTTAAACAGGAACCAAACATTCTCTTTTTATCATGTTATGTATAAAAATATTTTATAGTGACATCATTAGTGATATTACTGGAACCATCTGACCTACAGCCAGAATCTATTCCACTCCTCCATCCAACTGTAAGCATAAAGCCCCCAACCCTTCCTTTCTGACATAAACACATGCACCTACCTTAGAACCCAAGCCTGACTGACCTCTTTTCCTTGGCCCAAGGCTGGCTCATGAACAAGACGTTCCACCAGCCAGTCCGAAATCTTCACCCTCTCTAGCACTAGTCCACGCTATCCAGCATCTCACCTTTGACAGTTTTGGTGAAGGAAAAGTTAAATAAAAGTACATTGGTCCAGTTTTACCTAGGCAAGTGAGGGGGCAAGAAAGAGAAAACTTCTTAATCACTTCAGGAAATCATCTGCAGCACTGAGACATGAGATGTAACTACAGACATTGGCCTATTACAGAGCTGCAAGTAGTATGAGCAAAACGAGGACTATGCACACAATTCTGCTGACTATGCCATGATCCACGAAGAAGAGAAATGTGCCACAGATTGAGGTTCCTGAGACCAAAAGGAACTGCAGTTCTCCAGTCTCCAGTCATAACCTCATCACAGGGGCTGTAAATTTCTTCCAGATGATTTAAGCATATTTTTAAAAAAAGGTATTAACTCCAACTCTGAGAAAAGCTAAGTTACAATGATCTACCACTTCCTTGTTACAGCACCCTACTGTTTAATTATTCTCACAGATTGCACTTTATTTCAAGGTTGAATGTAACCCACTCCACTTTTGCAATGTCATCAAATGTGAAGGCCCATCACAAAGAATTATAGTGACATCTGTGTCAAAAAAGCACAGGACCCGCCATTCTGCTAAACGTGCTAAGCACAAAGCCAGATAATACTGCCAAGTGATTTTCTAATGATACCTGGAGATACCCACATTCCCTTTAATTATATTATTTTACTTCCCCAGGCACTGTAAGGTGATCATCAGGGGTACAGAAGGAAGCAGAAGACTCTCTTATGTGCCAGAAAGCAAAAAAGACATGCTGTAAACCATATTTATGTGCCAAATGCTATTGAGTCTTTCAATGGATCATTGTGCAGCCAACAGCTCTGGTCTGGAAATAGGCTGATTGTTCAGAGGAAAGTCCACAACCGAATTTGTCCTTTGGATATATGGCTGCTATGATTTTGGAAAAATATTAAAGAGCTCACAGAATTCGTGCATAAGGAAGGCAAATTATCTGCTGAAATACATGGAACTGCACATTAACTTTTAAAACTAAAGCTTTTTACACATAAGTTCCTCCAAAACATTTTGTCCTCTAACATCAACAGAAGTTGATGGCTGAATCTTAAAGGAAGTGACAGCAAGTGTTTGCCAGTTAAGTATATTTTTATGTCAAGAAGAAAAAATAGAAAATGTCAAAATATACCTAAAAGTATCTACAAGCATGTAAGCTAATAGAATTAATTTACACTTCATTCTTTATAGGTCTCAGCTCTTCCTGTAAATAGTCAACTTCCTTCAATTCCTAATGATTTAGTAACTTGCAGGAAGTTTTCAGCACTACACCACGGTGTTTATAGTGCAGTTTGAAAGTCTGACTGGTATGACAGGTTCTTCAAAGAGAAAGACATTGTGAAACAAAGAAAATCTTTTCTCAAGTGTATGTCTTCAGGGATTCACTGTGAATCATGTAACTGTTAACATATTTAGGTTGATAGAATGTGAGAGTGTTATATGTAGACATCAACTTTCAAAATGGCTGTGATTTAGAGAGCTGCAGGTGCTGCTTTTGTAAATTTCATATGGTTCAGTGCCAAAAGAGGACACAGTGTGAAAAATTACAAGCAGATCTACTAAAGCATTTTTTGATAGTCTGTACTTTGTCAACGTCTGTGACTTATCTTTCCACTTCTATAAAACATGGTACTAGATGAAACTGTCTAATCCGACTTCTAGTCACAATATTTAGCTACCTGAAAGATAAAGTATAATGAGACACTATACATTTCTCCTTTTCCAGTCTTTTTCAGTTTTGGAACTGTGAGCCTTTGAAAGCAGATGACATACTCATTTATTATCAAGTAAATTTTTTATCTGTCATTTGATCACTTGTGACAGTTATGAAATGTGTATGAAAAAAACTAAACTTGCACTACTGAATTAGCCTGCAAAATATAATAGTCACTATAATATACCCAACATAGAAAATGTAAATTATCTGTCAGAAGTTTCGGAATAGAATTTTTTATATTTTTTCAGGTAAGAACAAGCAAAGTTCTGGTGATGTCACATTTCTATAATGTCTTTCAGAATGTTACACATCATGTCCTGCTGAAAAAGGAATTCTGAAGTCCAAGAGTTCTGCTGCGATCTGGAGTACTAGGGAAAGGGGATAGTCTCTTAGTGTGTTTTAGTCCTAGTTTCAAACACCAAGTTAACAGCAGTGGATGAATCCAGTCTTCTGTTTTCTTTCAAAGCTCACATCTTCTTCTGAGAGTTATTTTAGGTTCTACACTGAGCAAACTGTTGTGACCGTGAAACTGTTACTCAGAGTTCAGAAAAAAAAAAAAAAAAGAGTTCTGCAGGATGGTCACAGTACAAACCAATTTGTTACCTTGTCAGTATGGCATGGCTTTCTGTTTGAAGAGTTTTTCTACAGTTTGTAAAGTCAGAAGAAAGTATTGTGATCATTTACTCTAGCGTCCTGTATATAGAGAGGTCATCATAATTTCTGGGCCCAAATCAGGAAGGCATCCTGTCTCAGTCTACACATTATTAATATAGACAATTTTTAAGTCATATCAGATGGATATTACTCTCCTCGTTTATTTGCTTGCATGGTTTTAATATCATTCTTAGTGTGAAAATGTTGAGCTTTGAGTTAGAGAGTCTGTTCCTAAGATCTTGCTTCCCGCATAGTTACTTCCAGTTCACAGCTGATGTGCTCCTTAAAGCATCTCTTTGATACACTTGTTCTACCACAGTTAGACTGAGCTCCAAAGTTCTCCTCTCCAGAGGCCTCTAATTAACACCAGAGAAAGAAGACTGTGATGATGAGATTTAGGGGATGTGCCACAGAATTATGGTATGAACAGAAAATAAGGAAGCCAAAGTCCAGATTTAATCTGAAGAAAATGTACAACCAAAACAAAATCAAAGAAAGATAAAAGAGTTCTTGAGGGGCAAAGACACCAGCAAAACTCAGAGGTGCGGCTCCAGCACACGTTGGAGAAAAAGAAGTCCAGAACTGCTGGAGTCTGTGAAAATCACAAATCCCAAGAGTCTTGACAAGCAAGATTCATTTCTTATTATCAGGAAATAATTGCCAGTTGAGAAAGATGTAATCTGGAAGGTTTTGCCTTCCAAGTTCTCTGAGAAGGAAAACATTGTCAAGGGAGAGGGCCTTAAAATGTATAGGTATATGCAGCCATTCAATTCTGTTTTGTATTTGAACGGCCACCACAGTTAGTGCACTTCGATTACACTTTATATGTAATTTTTTTCTTGTTCTCTCCATATATAGACATATGTAAAACTATATGGATTTATTAAAAGACTAAGATGCTACTGTCACAGAAGTAGGATACAACAAAAGGAAAAGATAGTTAATTTAGTAATAGCATTTTCCATCCTTTTACAGTGCTGCATAAAAAAGACCTATAAATTCTGAGCAGGGTTAGGGGGAGATTACTGCAAAACTGATAGTTCAACCTGAAAAGATTTTCTTCTAGAATAAATATAAATAATAGAGATTATAACATAATCCTGGCAGATTTTTACAGCTAGATCCAAAGGATGTGTAAGTTCATTACAGAACAGCACAGTGTCTTAAACTTGAACCAAACCTTTTACTGAGGCGTACTGCAGACTCCACTGCTGCAATCAATACTCCAAAGAGCCCTATTTTTCTTGGACAAGAAACATACATATATCTGACATTTGAGGAAGCCAGGTGAATAAATCAATAGCTAAACAAAAATGCACTTAATCATATCTATTCTGGACAGATGCAGATTGGAAAATCCTACATGGCCCCATGTCTTGCCTTCTGCCTAAAGCTTAGCAATGAATTTGTGTTTCCTAAATGGCAATGTCCTGTTGCTGAGCATTGCTGAAGCTGGAGTGATTACAGTAGCAATTGTAAGCCAGCTAGCATTAGACAGATCTGTTGCTCGAACTTAAGCTCAGGTATAGTGTTTTGCTGGAGTATTTTAACATAAATACATAATTTAATAACCAACAAATTATGTACTTTAAAAGTTTAGCAGCTTTACTGGAAGATGTAGCGAAGATTCACACATTCACTTTAACCTTAAATCTACTTGGCTGCAGTTTCCTTCTAGAGTCAGCCCAAGGAGGAATTTAATATATACACATAATTTATCTTTCCTTAATGGTTTTAAGTGGTGACCATTATTGGACATTTCTCATGGTGCTGCAAGTGATCATTAAACATACATAATAGCCCTACTAAATGCCTGGATAGCCCTAATGCCAAAATTTTCCGTGTTCAAAGATGCATTTGTGAATGGAATGGCTGTTATGCTTAAAGATGCTCCTTTACTTGACATTACTTTATAAAGCCTTTGAGATAATCACAGTGCCAGAGATGTTTTAGAAAGACACAATTTTATTTCTCCTCTGCTTTAGCCCTAAGCGGTTCAGCATTATTTGAACATCAGCTACAGCAGTTCTTTACGACTTCAAAGTCAGATCCTAACCTCAAATTGGCACTGCACCTCGAGATTAAAAACTTGCCCAGCACTGTAAGAAATGGATGTTTTCAGCAGAAAGAAGAGCAATAAGAGGTAACAACACGACAGTCTAATATCACTCAATTAGGAGGTATATTAAGGTTACACTAAGATGCCTGTCATGAACGCTCTCCCACAAAACACTTTAAGACGAAACCACTAAGCTTGGGAACAGTTTTGTAGCTGTCATTAACCTGGAAGAAGGGCAAGAGTCTTCTCAACTGACCTTTTCAGTGAAAACCCATGTGTCAGGCGTTCTGCAACCATGAAGCCCAAGTAAGGTCTTTTATTTTCAAAATGTGTGACCCTGACAAGAAGAAAATGCAAATGGATGTCCGAGGTCTTCTACTTCTTTCCAGTTATAAGCTACTGTCTTTTTTAGGAGCACGGTGAGAGGTCTCTCCTCCTAAGAAAGCAGAGAGTTTCTGTAGTGGGGCATGGGAACCGCGAAGCAGCTATTGGTGCTTTGAGGTCTTGCTGTCTCAGAGGTACCAGCAGTTCAGGGCTGCGACACCTGCTCTCCTCAGCCCCTGGAAGACGTGGAGCCCACTCTCCATTTTTATTTTATGCCCATTACCGCAGTTTGATCAACTCAACGAGCGCTTCCATCCTGCTGATACTGCTAGAAGGCAACCTTCGTTTGTGATTTCACCCTGTTCTGGCATTCCGCTTTTTAATCTCCCTAACCCCTGCGGTGCGTCTGCCCCGCACAGGCAGCGGGACGACACCTGTCGGGGGGCGCGGGCTGTGACCCGCGCACCTCCCGGCGCCGGGAGCTCCCCGCAGGCGCAGCCCGGCCGGCGGCGGGGCCGGGGCGCGGCTC
>VXBA01002618.1:219394-249716 GCA_013399895.1 Serilophus lunatus | reverse complement strand
GAGGCGCGGGGAAGGGGCCGGCGCGGAGCGCAGGGACGGGGCGCGGAGCGAGCCCGCGGTGTCCCCGGGGGAGCCGCGGGGCAGCGGGCTGGGCTGGGCTCGGCTGGGCTGGGCTGGGCTCCCCGGCGGGACAACTTCCTGCGGACTTGGGCTCCGAGCGCTCTGTCCCGGCGCCGCGGTTAAAGCCCGAAAGTTTTGGAAGGCGGCGGGCGGGCTGGGTGCCGCGGCGGAGAGCCGGGAGCCGGCCGGGCTCGGCGGGCGGGAGGGGGGGAGGGAGGCGCCGGGACACGCTGCCGGGGCTGGGTCGCAGCCCCCGAGAAGCACCGCTGAGAGGTTAACGAGGAAAGTGGCAGTTCGGAAGACTCACGCAAGAATTTCGGAGTTGTGTGGTTTTGCTGTTATTCTTTTTTTTAAATGTTCATTTCGGCTCTCAGTGTCGAGTACAGTTGTGCCGGGAAACGACCGGGACCTGTGTTTAAGCAGCCTGTTGGAAAAAAATCTCAGCAAAGCATTAAAAGGTGACCCAGGAAAGAATCAAAACAATCTGTTCTGAGTAGAAAAACGTGGGAATTTGTCTCTTCTTTTAAGCACCGTGCTTCTATTTGTGTTTGTTTTGTCCCTGCGATGAGCTGGCGTGAGTTCGGTGCAGAGTTTTGTGGTTCTCCTTATTGTTGGTTACCTTAAAAAAATATTTATTTTCTGCTGTGTTTCTAAATCGCTAATGGCTCAAATCTTTCTTTTTTTTCCCCTCTACTGTTTTAAGTATTCTTGTGTAACAGAGATTTACATTCCGTGGTTCTGTCCTGCCTGAAATTTGTGTGATATTTTTATCGGTCCGTGTGGTATTACCCTGGGCCGGACCTCTTGGGGTTTCCGCGTTTCTCTCAGTTTTGGAAATTTGATTGTCAGTTATTTTTAGCTTTGTTCAGAATTTCCTTCTTCAAATGAGCTAGAAGTCTTACAGGAATTCCCTGATGCCCTGTTAAAAAAAAAGTGAAATGAGTTTCTCGTTGGTACATTTTTAATAACTTTTTGCTCCCCTTCTCTCTCTTTAATTGCCTTTTAGTGGCCTATTTATAACATTCAGACCTCCTAAATTGAAGCTAAGAAGAAAACTGATTTTAGATTATTCTCAGGTGTTGTTGATTTCACTGGTCTTTGTCAGATAAATGAACTACTCCATGTCACAGCAGTTTTATCCCCTAGTTTCCATTGTGTTTTGTGTAAGATGTAGAAGGGACATCTACCAACAGGAATTTTGGGCGCAGCTGTCAAATATCCCCAGCATTTTTGGAGAACTAGGAACTGCCTGTTTCTTTAGTGCTTTTTCCAGCGTGGACTTGCACAGGTGTCTGTTCTACTCCTTGAGGGTGTTTTGGCAGAGCTGTTGGCCACAAATGCAGGGTAGTACGGAAGGGCACGGACAGCACTGACAAACATAAAGGCAAAGCCATACAGAGATAAAGCCATTTGCAGAGCTGGGCATCTTCCACACTGCTGCCAGTGTGGACATTGGAAAGACCTCTTAGGGAGTCCCAAGCACACATAACACCCTTTTGGGATGTGATTGGTGTCCATAGACTGATGCGTCCGTGAGACAAGAGATGTTTAGTAGTGGCCACATGCCCACACCTCCTGTTTGTGGAACACTATCAGAGCTTTGTAGCTACCTCAGAGCATCAGACGTGGGTAGAAATTGGTGTCTGTGTGGTGCTGATTAGGTGATACAACCTATCTTATTGGATGGTAGGTACACTGTACACTAAATCTTTGGCCATGATAATGTAATCCATTGTTTTTGTTACAATTTTTTCTCCTCCATCGTCTTTCTCCCTTGCCTGTTAACCTCGAAGCTCAACAAGGCTTGTCCCAGTGGTGGTGTCCCACCAAGAAGCAGTGGTGAAGAGAAGGTGAAAAGGTTTCTCCATGAAGAGTCATGGGAGTCCAGATTCAGCAGGCAGCGCTGCTGTCATGGGGGCTGCACTCAGAGATACAGTGATCTTTGAGTGATATCAGGGTTTGAGGGAGCTGACCACTAATTCTCTCTGCTGAGTTAGGTTGGGTTTTGCTTCTACTGCTACAACTGTTCTCCAACTACTCCCAAAGTCATCTGGGCCCTCCAAGAATGGGTCTGGCATCTCTTGATTCAGCTGGTGTAGTCCAGGTGTTCTAGAATAAAATGGTCTCTGTCTCTCTACTAATCTCTCCATCATGCACTGAAACAGCCATCTATGGGTGAATTGATGTCTGGTGGCTGTGCTGTTGTCCATGACGTGCACTAGCAATTTGTGTTGCATGCCAATATGGATTTCTCTAGTTTTTGACTGATTATGGAAATCCTGTCATGCTTGGAGAACTGTCTCACAAAGAGATCTTGACTGTTGTCTTCTCTGGAGATCCTCTGGGGCTGATTGCTGTACAGGGTCACCAGAGCAATGGCAGAGTTGTAAGACAACAAGTTCCATAACTAGGTGAGATTGTATTTCACAGGATAAGAGGTCCTGAGAGGTCTCCATGGTTGTGGTGTTTCAAATTGCTCCCTTTTTTTTTAATTACAGCAGTAACAGCTTTCAAATAAGTGCTCCATAAAGCTGAGAAGTTACTTTCCTTTCTGCTTATTATGGGAGTTATGTTGACAGATGTGAGGATTTGCTGAGCTCTTAATCCTGTTTGTGGCTAATAGGCCATGCTAATGTGGAAGGGCATCTCTTACAGTATATAAAGGTATAAGTGCTCGCCACCTTAGGGAAATGTGTTGTTAAAATGCTGTAATTGTCTTAGCAGTAGTGACAGGCCATGAAGTTGTAGATGTAAAACCATAGGGGTTTTTGGGGGGTTTTTTCGAGATAGTTATTTTTACTAGTTAAGCAAACCCTAAAATAGTTGCTGTAGGCAATAGAGGAACCAGGCTTTGTATATCGGATGGAGCAAACAGCCAGAGATCAGATATTTGTGAGCCCTTTAGTCACATGTGTATCTTGAGGGGGTGAGAATGCATGTTAATATTCTGGTTTTTGTCTTTTGCCCTATCACTAGTTTTGTTTCAGTTTCGGGGTGATGTGGTTTTCTCTTGTTATTATCCTTCTTTGTTTCTTTTACACCAGTGTGGGTGCAAAGAAGTTGGTCACTTCTTGCTCTCTTAAAAGTGTGAGCTCTGTGCTTTTGGATGTCAGCGTGCCTTGGAGTTTCTGGCCACTCTTGTCACTAGAAATCCTGTAGAATTTCTCAACATGTAGGGCATGCCCCAATCAAATTATTCTGTATTAAAGTTCTGAAAGTTCAGGTATAGTTTTAAGTGTATTAGTGACTTGAGAAGTGTAAGTGATTTGTGACACTGACTTGCAGTATGTAACATGCTTGATTTCTGGGTTTCTCTTGGGAGGAGGTTGCTAACAGTTCTTCAATACTTGTATTTTCCCCTATTAGTAGCAGCTGCAAAGGAAGGCTGCCTCCATGACCCTAATGCATTCTCTAAGAGGCTTATAAAAATGAAACAATAATACAAAAATTCAGTGGCAGTGGCAATCTTGAGGAATTTTTTTTTTCATTAAGTAGGTAGTAACAGTTCTCAGTCCTCTGCAGGTGCCTGTTACCTGGAGGTAAAGGAACTTTGAAGAGGAGTCTGACTGCATGTGGAGTGGGTGGGTTCTGATCCACTCAGGGGGGTATTGCCTTTCTGTGTTATGGCAGGAGGTCGGAGGAGACAAGTGTACAAGGTTTTGCGAAATGGCCTGATGTGTGGTAGCAGGAATGCTGAAACTCATTACTTGGCTTACCAAAGCCTGTGAACCAGGCTAGAATGTGAACTCGTGGCTGCTGCCCTAAGTGTTAATGCCAGCTTGCTTCTTCTCTGAGCCCTTTCATGGTCTTTATTTTGTCTCGTTGGGTTGCACGCTTTCCATTAGACTTTTTCTCATGGTACTTTGCACTGTAGGTATCTGTATTTTTCTTTCCTATTTACCTCCAGCTGTTCTTTGTCAGTTTGTCTGATTTTTGTGTTTTAATTGCATTGTTAGATTTTTCTCCTGTGCACTCCAGTGTTGTTTACATTTGTTTTTCCTTTATTCATCTTCTCATATTTTTCTCCTTTTAATTCTTATCCTTAGAGATACCAGTTTTACTCTTGGAGACCAGCCCTTTCTTATTGATTGCCAAATGCTTTTATTGAAACTAATTTGCATTCTCTGCTCTTATTGTGCTAGACAGAGGACTAGTGATTTTGAGTAAAGCTCCTTCCCAAAAGGCTTTGCTTAGAAATTGTCTCTGTACTTCACAAAAAGAGTGGAAAATGAAGAGCAGCATCAGTGCAAAAGCTGTTTCTGCCTAAATCAACGTGTTTGTGTTTGTCACATGAAGGGTAGAAATGCAGCCTGCCCCTGCTGCAGCCACAAATGACTTCTTCAAGCTGAAATGAGCTCGTGTTGTGAGGGCAGTGCAGAATGATGTGGCCTTGCCTTTACTTACATGGCCACCCCTCAGACTCTGGAAGTAACAAACCCAATCCATTTTGATTGTGACTCTGTACTGCCTTGGTACTTCTGTTTACAAGCACTTGTGTACCTGTGATTTTTTTTTTTTTTCATAGGCAGGTCTAAAAAATTATATGAAGAGTTGAAGAACTGTGGTTGTACAATGGTAAACTTGGGAGAAAAAAAAGGTTAAATTAGAGGAGGTGGCTGGGAGGGTCTTTTAAGACTCCAAGTACTATCTGCCTTCAGATAGACCTTTTTTGAAATAAGGGTCTCTAATAAGGCCTTATTAATTACCAAGTGTAAAATCCTTGTGTTCAGGTCATGTTGATTTTGGGCTTTGTGTCACACTAGAGCTGTGGATAGTGGTGACTTGGATGTACCAAATCTCAGGGTATATATCCCATCTCCTTCTCAGTGTGCTTTTGGTTTATAAATTGGTCTCCCTGCTTTGTCACCCAATGTCAATTTGGTTTTGTTTGGCTTTATACATTTGCAAGGGTGTCCTGTGACCGTGGTACATTGCTTAGTATCAAGTCTGGAGGGTAGATATGGTAGATAAATTTGTTATTAAAACTCACTGAATTGCTTTGCCTCTCAAATGTTTATTCTTAGCATGACTGCTTACTGGTAATTGTGTGACAATAGCATCATTGCATCATGAAAAATAATGTACTTGACCTTGACACACAGCTAGAAGGATAACAAAGAGAAGAATATGGCTTTTAGTTATAAAGATGCACCCTCAAACACAGCTCAGGTACATGGCTGTCGTGATATAAGTAAGATGGAAGATTCCAAAGCCTTCTATCAGACATTACTGGTGCCAGTATGGCTCTGAGCTTGCAGGCCTGCCACATGCCACAGAAAGGCTCAGGAAATTCACCTTTGGTCGATTGTTTTTGCAAATTTAGATCTGCTTAGAAACCAGTACACTTAGTGTGCTGGGTCTGGCTGTCAGGTCAACCTTCATGGTGCAACCTACTTCATATGGAGGAACGCACAGCTAAACTCTAGCATAGTTTAGGACAGAAACTGAAGCATAAACACATGTCTGAAGTAGCTTGAGAGGTTTAGGTATTGATTCTGCAGAGCATCAGAAAAACTCAAGTTTATTGAATTGATAATTGTTAAAGGAGAGACTTATAGTTCCACTATTGTAACCTATAAAGTGTGTTTGAAGACTTGGAGACTTAAAGTTACTTGCAATGAAGTACTTCAGCATAGAGGAAAAGGCCACATGTCAACATTTTGCCTTAATGTTAGGGTTTAATACTGTTATTCAGAAGTCCTGATGCTGGTCCATGCTGCTGAATTATTATTACAGTCTGCGCAGCAAGTAGTTTCCCTCCATTGTTTGTCTCACAGTTGTAAGAGAAATATTTAACAGTACAGGAAACCGTCTGTGAAAGTAAGATTTGATCTGAAATCTGATTGCATTAACTATTGCTAAATCTTTTGGGTTTCTGAAAGTTGAAGGTGATTTGTTTCTTTCTGTTGATAATTTATTTAGCGTATTAAACTCATTGTACAGTAATCTCCAACAAACACATTTTTGTTTTTCTTTTAAATTGCATTATGCAATGAGGAAGAGAAACAAATATTTGTATACAATCATTTTATTGTTTTTTTCCCCATGTCTTCCAGCTAATGGCACTGCCTTCCTGAGTGGGAGAAAGTGAGACCTTTCTGTTCTGTATCCAAACAGAACAGAATGCAGAAGCCAACAGAAGAAGTAGGAGTGAGAATCCTTTTGACTTACCAAATCCTTGCCTTTGCTAATAACAGAACGAGTTATTACTATTGAATATGATGTTTTTTTAAAAAAAGACAGTTACTACGTTCAGCATGTGCTCAAGGGAGGGTTAAGGGGAGTTCCAAACACCAAAAGAAAGCCATAGGAATAAATCTTTGGATTCAGTAACAAGTAGAAATATACAAGTTGCTCTGTATGTCAACACCGATTTCCTCCTGGACTAATTATGCCCCTCCTAACACAAACAGGTTATAGCTATATAGTGCCTTGCAGACTGACCTACACTTCTCTGCCCACACTTTCAAATAATTAGACAGGAGTAGGATCTTATCTGTAAGCCTTTGAGCTTTACTTCAGTGCTGTGCTCAATGTAAAATGCAGTGCTGAGAGACTGGCCTTTTTTGGCATAGGCAAATATGAATATTTCACATACTTCATGATACTGACCTAAATGACAAATTTGGGGTTTTGAGAGAGAAGAGTTTTGATAATAAATGCTTTTTTCCCTCTGTATAACTTTATCTGTATTCACTGTGTTGGGCACTCCTGAAGGAGGGATTCAGTGTGAAGAGAGGTCTTCTGGCAGTTTTGCCCTTAGCAACCCTTTAGAAGCACAGGAGAGGAAGAATTAAAGGGAAGGGCTGCAATGTGCAAAGTCTGAAGGTTAACATCAGTCCCTTTTTCATATAATGGAAGGAAAGAGTTGACTGGAGGAGGAAATCTTTCTTGTGGTCCTAGTAAAGAAGCACAGACAGTATTGGAGAGCCAGGTAAGGCCTCAAAGCAGCAGAAGCTTTGTGAGCTGTGATCAGTGTTCTAAAATACAGTTTAAGAAACAGTCAACAAAATATATTCTCCAGGGTTTGAAAAGACTTCCAGTCAGTGAGCCCTGCATGTATTTGGTAATCCCTATATAATGCAATTCAAAAGTATTCTTAAACTTAATGATATGTTAATTAAAAGGAAGCATCATGGCATGGCAGAATTTTCCACATTGCATGTTTGTTGAATAGCATGTACTACCTGGATAAATGACTAAAAACTTTTTTATCTGCTGCTGTATTTTGTGCCAAATTTTATTTGTTGCTGAGTTTTTTCCTTGTGAAATGAAATAAACCTTTGGCTGAATATTTCCATCTCGTCAGTGTTTTTATTCATTGTGTGGAAATAATATGATGTTGTGTTACTAAAACAAAAAAAAAATCAGGTTGTATTGTCATGTCTTTGGCATTTTTTTCTTGTTAGAATTACTGTAGATGCCAAAAGTCTGTTAAACTTGGAGGGATATAGTTACTTTCCAAAATAAATGCTATTTATGAAAGTTAATTTCAAGTTGTCTGCAGGAGAGTGAATATTCAAGGAACAGGGTATATGGTGTTTTCTTTGGAATGTACCTTTGGTGAATATATTTTTAAAGGTTGCTAATCTGTTTCCTGCCTAGGAAACCAAGGAAGTCAAAGGGAAAAGGAGATTATGGACATATCTGTTACTCAGTGCTGTGTTGTTTCTCTGCCTTCCATCTCCTGCGCAGTTTGAAGCTCTGCAGGAAAGGAATTTGCAACTTGAGTTGAAAACTTTCAGGTTTCCTGTTTCTCTGAGCAAGTAAGTTTCTGGCTTCTGAGCAAGTTAACTTTTACTGCTGGGCCATCTCTCCATATGTTCCCTGCCCTGGAAAATTTGTGGTCTCCACTTCTGACCACTCTGAATAGGTAGCAATCTCTTCCCTCCAGTCTCACAGTACCAGCAGTGTAGCAGCACCAGCTCTGTGCAAGACCCTTTGAATTCTGCTGTCAGTTTTTTTTCTTGTGAATAAAGTGTTGCTGTTTCAGAATTCCAGGGAGCCCTGAATATAAACGTATCAATTATGTGTCAACACAACAGCATCTGTCGTTGAAATTGGGTATCATTTATTTGGCATCAGCATAGCAAAGATTTGGCTGACAGCCAGAGTGAGATATTTCAACAGAAACTGCTGCAACAGGAGCCATCTCTGAAGTAATTCTCTGAAATTCAGGTGCTCTAATACAGTCTTATAATAAATTCCTAAGACGTTAGGGACCTTAAGCAAAAAGCCTTTCATGTTCCACGTTCTTGCCTACTGTTACTTCTTTTTCATGTTCAGTTTTTTTTGTTGTTGTTTTGTTGCTCTCCAAAGAGGTGCATAGTTCTGGGATGTATTTACCCCACCATTTAATAGCCTTTTTGTGCTTCCAATTCTTACTTCAGCATTGTTTACATAAAAATTCCAAATGAATGCAATTGGTGATGCCTGCTTTGGAGAAACTTTGTTTAACTATGAAAGAGGCAAGGCTTTCAAAATAGGAGGGTAAGAAATTGTCCCTTTTCTTGTAAAAGATATGTAGTTTGGAGGAGTTACTTTTTCCTCCCCACCTTCTTCCTCCCTTGATTAATTTAATCTCCCTCTTTCATCTTGCTTGCTTTTTCTTAGATCTGTTCTTAAACCTATGTGAGTTTCTCATTCCTAAAGAAGTTGAGTGAGTCAAAACTAATTTCAGAACGTTAGGAAACCCCACGTCCGTAACACACTGCATTTATCATGGACGTAATTACCATAGTTGAGGAAATGGGCAACTTGGATCACTTTGTTTTTGTGGATAATCCTTATCATACTTAAAGGAGATGAAGAGGTAATGCTTTGATTTAGTGGTATCGCTTGCAATAGTCAGCTGGTTGTTTCTAGTATGTTTTTAAAAATGACAACAGGAAGTTCAGAGTTGGAAAGACTGTCAGAAAGACTTGGGATCATGTAACATATCCAAATGTTCACCTTGTATCTTTTTGTTGTCTCAGGGCTCCAAGTTTTTCACTTGTGTGCTAAAGAACCTCCTTTCTAGGAAAGCATTAAGAATAATACAGAGATAAAAGGAGTTGGGAGAAAATACACATTGGATTTTCAGTGCTGGTGGAAAATGTTGTAGAATAAAGATGAACTGCATTTTTAAAGTTTTTTAGGGTTTTTTTTATGGATTCCTTTCTTCCCTGGGGTTTGAAGACCTCTGGATTTTGGCTTCTCTCAGAGGGGAGAGAACAATGAAAGGGAGAGAGGTCCATTGTATCGTTTACATTTTAAACGGGTTGGTTTCTCTTTAGATAGAAAAGAAATGAGAAATTTGGTTTAGCTCTTGACTTCTTACTTTAAAAAGAAATCACTAATCTAGAGTTAAGTAATGAAACCTCTTTAGGAAAATCAATGTTACCTTCATCTCAGCTCAGTTAACTCAAAAGGTCAGTTTTGTTGGCTGACCTGGCATATCTTGAATTTAATGATTAACCTCTTAATGACTGTTCGTGTGACTTCCATCTTGTTTTCTATAAGCGTAAACCAAGATGATAATAGAATGCTGTAGTAGAATGGTGTGTGCTATTCGGGGAAAAATCTCTTTCCAAATCCTCTATGCAGTATGCATCAGCCCCAGTGAAACTGAGAGAAGCCCATTAAGAAATCCGATTAGCTGTCTGCTCTCTAGGTGAGTTAAAATCTCTGTCCAGTGTGGTAATCAGTGGTGTCTAACTGGTGGCTTGTCTGGTAATAGTGCTGTCACCTCTTATTGAGGCGCCTTCTCTTGCAGTTCCACCAGGCATGTGTATCCATTTCAGCCACGTACAACACCGAGCCTCCAAGTGAGACCCTGTAATAAATTTTAAAATCCTCTTCAGGGCTGAGGCCAGCACTGTCTTGTTCTGTTGTGTCGCCCTTTGTTTCAGCAGGTTTCCTTGTGAGATCTCTTAGGTGTCATGTAAGTGGTAGCACACAAGAGGAGGGAGGGTGTGCTTTGAGTGAAAGCAGCACGGAAGAGTGCAGCATTAGGTTCAAGTTTCAGAGTAGTGTCAAGTACTAGTCAGTGTGCTTGCTCCAGTGATAATCTGCAGGTAAAATAAAAGAGACATATAATTTTTGGAAGTAAATAAGAAAACTATTTCAAAAGTGGCTTTAGTTGATGTAACAACCTGTAAAGTCTGAACTGTTTTGTTGTTAAAAGGAAGAATGAGGAAAAGCAATTGTAATGTCAGCAGTCCTTGTATTTATCTCCATAAATACAGATTTGGTGTCTGTTTCATAGCTGTAGATGTTCATGTCCGTGGAGAGACCTGGCTGAAACCTGTGAAGCACTGCAGTAGCAATCCAGACAAGTTGCCAAATGGAAACTGAACTTTTCATCAGCTCTTGCCACATGAACATAATCCTGTATCTTCTGAAGGTGTCATCAGTGGGTAGTTGCTTCCCATCAGTGTTCGTTTATCTCTCTTCTTTCCTTTGAAGGAGGTGAATTTTGACTGCTGCTGTTGCGATGGTTGGGATTTTTTAGTTATATGCATTTTGCTTGTGGGTTCCATCAGGAGACTGTGATCTTAGCCATGCTTTGTACCTTATTTTGTATTTCATTCTAAACTTGCTATTGTGAGATATATTGTGTCACTTCTGTCTAAAGATTCATGAAAAACTTTGGCCTGTGGTTAGCATCCCTAGTTGATTGAAACTTCGGTGTACCCTCAAGGAAAGCGAAATGATACATACGGTGTAGCACAGTAGGTAACACATTATACTTCTCTCTTGCCTTTTTCAAAAGTCTGCTTTGTGGTTGTAGTTCTGGTTTCAAGTCTTGATTAATTAGTGAAGAGAAATCTCACTTCTCTGTTGGACAGAGGGGGTAAGCAATGGCTGATAGCCTGTTATCATAAGAGGAGTAAGCAGATCTGATACCTCTAGCCCTTTGTAGGAAAAAGATGGTTCTGAGAATCCTTCTGGCGATGATGTGTATTGTCCTCACCTCAAAATGCACAGAATGTCCTTGTTGGCTCCCTTGGGTTTTGGAGAGCCAATGCTCAGGAGTATGGGTGCATTATGCTTGGTATATTTTTAGAATATTCAGGCTTTGGACTGGTTAGTAAGAGGATCTGTCGTACCACTGCCTGGTTTTGTGTCCAGATATTTAGTTTATTTGCCTCTCTGTGTTGAACCTCCATCCCTTTTCTTAGTCTCTTCTCTTCCTCCCAGTTCAAATTGTTTTTTTTTTGGAGGAAATGAACATTTTCCTTTTCCTTTACATTTGCACCAGAAATTCAAAGGATGAAATGCCCCTTCTTCGCTCTTACGAGTCAAGTGGTATTTTATATTACCCTCAGATTAAATATTGGGGTTGCTAATCTACTTCTGGCACCACAGTTCTTAACGTTGACCTACAGCCTGTTTGGAGCAGTGTTTGCAAAACCATTTCTGTAGATCTCGCTATTAACAAGTCAGTACTGCAACCTTATATAACCCAGTCTCCATCCACTTAACTCCAGGACAACTGTGGTGATTAATATTTATATAAAAGCTTTCATGTTTCCACAGTGAAATTGTCTCACTTTGAAAAGAAAAGGTGGCTTTTTCCCTGTTGACTTGGTGTGAAAGTGCTTGCAAAGGCTTTCAGCAGCGCTGCGTCTGAGGCAGGCATCAGCAGAAAAACCAGGGTTGTCTATAACTTGGTGTTTCACTTGTGAAATTGCCTATTCCAAGAGAAATAAAACATTTACATGTATATTAGCCAATGTTTGCCAGCTCTTGGAATAATGCCAGTTCTCTCAGGGCCAAACAAACGCTCTGAGTGAATGAGTAATAATCTGCTATTGTCACTCCTAATTTATGGATGGGTAGATAGAGCAATGTTTGCTATTTTAAGTTGTCCTAGCTGCTTGAAAAACTAGAAATTACGATTAGCAATCAGCTTGGAGTATCGATAGCATGTCTGTTTATAGCTGATTTACTCCAACTTACCTGTTGCAAAAGTTCAAACCTCCCCACATGATAAGAGTAGTTGTGGAGGAGGATGAGAATGCATGAAGGTTACAGATGTTTTGGGACACTGATTTGGAAGCTACAGCCAGAGGCTGAAAGGTACATGGCATCTCCTGTTTATAAATGACATGCAAGGTCTCCCTGTGCCTCATTTGTTTTCTGAGGAAATCTGTATTGTCATCTTGCTGATGTTGATGGAAAATTAAAAATCTCTTGATTCCCAAGATAATGGCTGTATTGAGCTTTTGCTATTGATAGATAAAAGGAGGGCATAATGCTGAGTACCTTACAATTATATTTTTCTGTGTCTCTAAGCATTTTTATTTGCTTAGTTTTCCAACAAATGCAGTTAAAAACATTTTTGAAAACTCTATTTTACACATTTATGAGCATGCTTTTGTCATGAAGTTAAAAACATGCTTGGGGTGAATAAAAACAGCAATGAAACTTTCTTTAGTTGAGAAAGATGCGTGTTTTTAATGAGAACATTTAAAATACTACACCTGTGAAGCCTCTATTAAATACTGCAGGGAGGCAAATAGCACAGTCCCCCTGGAGTACAATTTTAAGGAACAAAAGTCACTCTTGGGATTAAATTGTCCGCAGAATGTCTTGTGAAGTCTTCCATGAGGTCTCCTGACCGGCTGAGGAGGAGTGTGCTGTATCACACCGAGGTTCGTAGGTAGGACATGGATGAGAAGTACGAACCTCGGCTGTCAGCCACTAACAGCAAAGAAACACGGTGCAGAGGTGAGACTGGTCACTGATGTCTGACTTCTCTGATGCATGGACTCTTCCATTCACTTGTTTCCGTCTCTGTTTCACTTTCCTGCAGCTTTTCTTCTATGCACTGGTTTGTCTTTTTGTTTTGCCTCTTTTCTTGCACACTAAGGGGGATTTCTTGCACCTTCTCTCTCTGGGCTTCATTGCCTTGCTCACCCACTTGCTTCATAACTTTTTTGTTACCTTTTTTCCCCCACTGCATTAAACTTCCTATCCGTCATCTTGCTAAATGAAATAAAAGCAAGAGGTGTTGGTGTAGATACCAGGATGCTCACAGCTCAGAGTGCAGCCATTAATATTCTGTCTGTAAGCTGTGGAAGGCTGACTCTGAAGAGGTGCCTAAGGACACGATTCCTCAGCCAGCCCCTGGGAAAGGTCAGACGTAGGACTTCTGTACTGTGCAGCCTTACCTATCACTTGGTGTTCACAAGCACTTGGATAAGATTAAAAATTAATATGTCCCTGTTTTGTGAGAAGGTCAGATAATACAAGATTCAAACCCTGCATGTACTGAATCATGGGCAGGAACTTTTAAAAACCCATTCCCTGCACATGCACAGTTCTCAAAACCATCCTTGTGTCCCAGTGCTGACTTGACTTCCATTGATAGGCTTTCAGGGAACAACTTACTTTGATTCTTAGGAGCCTGCTGTTGCATTGATAAGAGGGATCTACTGAATACTCCAGTAAAATAATATAATTAATAATACACATATCAAGTGTGGCTGACTTTAACCATGAAGCAAAATGAGCTGTATTTTTAAGAGCTGGGCAGCAGCATCTTAATAAAAATGAGGAGGTGGGGAGAGTACTAAAGGTACTGCAATACAAATGAAAACACATTAAAGACAAAAAAAACCAATCAAAACCCCCCAAATTCCTCCCCAAAAAACACCAAACCCAACAAAAAAACACCCCAAAGAGAAAAAACCCCACATCCAACCCGCCCTGCAGCTTGGAGCAATGTTTCTTGAAATGGCACTAAAATACAGAACTATTAAGATTAATCTCAATCAATCTATGCAGAGTAAGATAGATGTGTGCTTAGATCTCAGCAGCAGCAGGTGCTTGCAGTATTATAAATAGAAAGCAATACAAATTGAGGTGCTTATTAAATTTGCCTTTATGATGCTTTGAAGAATTGCCATAGAACAGTAAAGAAAAATTACCAGAGGCTCTGTATTAGAAGGATAACTTAAATAGCTGTGTTGCCAAAGGAAATGGAACATGGAATAAGTGGCAGACTTGTTCAGAAAAAGTTACCTAACAGCAATTTGTCTGTTGCATGGAGGGATTGGCCAAGAGCTTTGGAGGGAGATGATTGAACAGAGGAGGCCTTGATTCTTTTTGTCAGTTTTAACATGGTATCGAGTTTTAATATATTTTCTGGGAGATTGCACTGTAGTCCTTTCTAGCACTTATGTTTCTTAGGTTTTAACTTAGTTCCCTTTTTACTTTCCGCCAGCTGACAAAACCTAATTCTGCAGGAAATATGTCTGTGAAATGGACTCTTTCAGATTTTTGTTGCCTTTTGGTTAAGGCCATGGTGATGATCCCGTGTGCTGTTCAGCATTTTCTAAAATTCTTGAAACACTGTAGGGCCTCTGCAGAGAAGTGGCTGAGCAGAGCAGCTAACAAATCGTTGAGTAAACCAGATCAGAGCAGAAGGCTCAACTGACAGACTAATAAAAATAGATCAAAAGCTGCAATTTTTTTTTTTTTAATGAGATACTCAAATTGATTTAATTTGGCAGGGATTGAACCAGGAAATCTTAGTGTGGGAAAATCAGTCCTTTGGGGAGCAGTGAATTGCCTTGTGTGAGATCTATGAGCCTACTTTTTAATAGCAAAGCAAAGACACACTTGCTGGTGGGGAGAGGGTCAGCAATGGCACAGTGTTGCTCCTGCACACTTCTCACCCGATTACTGTCTTGGAAAATGCCTGGCTTAGAAACAACAACATCTGGGTTGGAAATGGTGGTAACACGTGTGCACATACAGAACAAGTAGAGTCATCATCACAGAGTGAAGGGGGAAAGGGAACGCATGAAGAAAACAGGACTCCTGGCATTCCTACCCAAATCTCTTTGACACTACACACATGGGTTTGCATGAGCCGAAGTGGCTGGTATGCCATACTAAGTATTTAATATAGTTTAACTAGGGCTAGGAAACCAGTTGCATCCATGTGCTTATGAGTTGCGGGAAAAAGACAACTTGGGCAGTGCAGCAGCACAACTACCTTTGAAAAAATTCAGCAGGGAATGAAGCTGGTATCTCGCACCGAGCTTACTGGGGTTAATGCAGAACCGCGTATCATGGTGACTCTGAGAGAGCACTGTGAATATAGCCACACAACCTGCGTGGAAAAGAAGGCTGTACAGGACTAAATGAGTAGGGTGAATGTGAGTACTGTTGCATAGGGGGAGGTCATGTTTTCGTCTTGGTAAGTGCTTTAAAAGGAGGTCACTTGTACTTTACAATGGTTGAACTGTGGCACTGGTTGAAAGCTGTTTGCTCAATGCTGTAGAGGAACTTCTGAGACATCGTTTGTTGACTGCCTGGGCTTGCTCGTAATGGACTTTGTTATACACACAGCCCCGCAGCATTTGCTCCTCCTGAGATTTTTGAACGAGTGGAAAGTCTTGGCAGTAGCACTGTAAATAAGAGTACGTAAATAGGTGGTGTAAGAGCCAGTGTTGCACAACCGATGAGCAAAACAGGTTTGTGTTTGGAGGGTGACTTTGCTGGAAAACCCTCTTTGGTTAGACTGTGCAAAACCTTTATTTTTTCACCTGTAATTTTATTAAGTCTTAATTAAACATCTTGCATTTAAATTAGTTTGCATTAATGTCACATTGCCTTATGTGTATATTGACAGATTCTAACAGGGATTTGATCAGCCTAATCCAGCTGTATGTAATTATGTGCCTTCTCCTTAAATAATTGCAAAAAGTCTATCAATCATGGCAGGAAAGCTGACTGCTTTATTATAATGTAGGATTGTTTAGTGAAATGTAATAAGACTTCAGGTTTAAGCTGAGGGGTAAACAGAATGAGATTTTACTGAAACCAGTAATAGGAAGAAAAAATTCCCCACCCATCCTGTGTTACAAGTCTCCACTCTTATCTTCCCTTCCCCCCTCAAAAAAGGTGTTCTGTTGCATTGCTGTCACACTGATGCTGAGAACGGATCTGTAATTTGAAAGGAATTTAGGAAATACGTGGATTTCTGGGTGCCAGAGGAAGAGCTCTAGCCTAAATCTGTGATGCTATTCCAATATAAGGTGAAGGCTTTTATTTCATTCATCGATAACTTGATTACCCAGACCAAATGAGAGTATGTAGAAGGCAGCAGAGGTGGGAATGAAATCTGCCAAACGGCAGCGCTGCCTAAGCTCTAAAACACCTGCCTTGCTGGGAAAACAAGTCAGGTAGGGAGTAACACAGGCACTCACTTCATCGATTGTATTTGGGTCGATTTCTGTGTGATTTAGTTACTCTCCGGTGTCATGCAGTCCTTCCTTGGCACATGTACAAGCAGGAAGAGACAGGCATGTTGCCAGCAGTCTTTCCTCAGCCTCCTACTGGAAAATCATCCATGCCAAGAAAAGCTTGAAAAACCAGAACTTCAGACAGGCTCTGAAGGGAATGAGTTTGAGATACGAATCCCTTGTTTCAGTGTGGTCCGGTGTTGCATCCAGCTTGCTTTAAAACTGCAAATACCTCCAAGTTACTGTGTAAAATAAAATGATAAGTGCCATCATCCATACAGCGCTGTCTGTTTTCCCCTGCAGGACTGTCTCGGGAGGATTTCAGGAGCCCAGGTACACATGTGTTTTGCTTATTCCTATGGCAGAAAGTTCTGTATCTTGAGTTAGAAGAGTGAGATTTCCTGTTGTGCCTTCTGAAGAAACAAAGTGTTTCACAAATAGTTTCGAGTCCATGATGCACAGATTGTCATATGGTCAGGAAACATACGTATCTTAGATGTTGCCCTGGTATCTTGGGACTGTTCTTTCATCTTGTCTGTTGTTCACTGCATCGTTCCCTTCTCTAGTGTGTGCACATGCACCCCCTGCCGCCCCGCGCTCAGCCCTTGCCTTTGTGGTTTTTGTGGGTTTTGACTTAACATTCCATTCTTGCTGTGGGGATGGATTTTCTGCCTGCCAATCTTTAGGCCGGACTGAATTTTCAGTGCCAAAGCTTTAATGACAGTAGAATTATAATGAAAAGCAGTGACAGTCCCTGAACTCTGCTGTTTGCATTACAAAACTGTAACATCAGGCTTTGGACTTGCTGGCTTTCTGCCTGGTGCATGCCTCAGGGTTCTGTTTCAAACATGGTTTGTAGTGATGCTGTTTCACAGAGTGACTGTGTTGAGAGCGCTGTAGTTTGAACAGGAGAAGCGTCAGCCAGACCTCATGCTGGCTTCTAGGAAAAGGTATTTCCCATCTAGGTCGTCATTGTCTTAGAAAATGAGCACTGCTTCCCTCTGGTGACGGTTCAGCTTAAGGTGTGAGTTAGCAGTGACAGTCAGGGTCTCAGTGGGCTGACTCAGCTTTACTGGAAAACAGGAACCCTGTTTTCACACCAGTTTCCTGATGCTGCTTCTTTTTGCAGATGCCAAACTCTTGGGGTTGGTCTGGGAAAGCAGCACTTAAGTTGTGAGGAGCTCTGACACCAGTGACTAGTTTATTATTTATTTAGTGTAGCTATTTAGAAACTGAATGAATTTCTGTAAATACATTGGAAAGATAAATGTTTTGTATCCAAAGGAACCTTGTCAGAAACGGCTGAGAAAATGACTTCTTAAGAAAACAGCTGAGCAAACACATAATATCAAGTCATATGCTAAGTGTTGTGGTTTGCGGCATTTCTGCACAAGATCATCTGTAGCTGTAGAGATGGAGAATGTCAGGCTCTTCTTTTGCAGCCTCTCCTAGGAATTGAATTCATGCAGTGGCAGAAATTACATGTTTGTTTTTAATGTGTTTTCAGTAAACATTAGTTCTATGTCTTCATTGGACTGCCTGTTGCAAAAGTTGTCTTGATGGTGGTTCTTTATCCTCAAATAAAAATACGGGTTATTTATCCACCTGTTCATGGAGCAAAAAGGACTTGCCTTTTTATTTATTTTGTTTTAATTGAATTCTGCTCTGTTTGTTTGCTGCATTCAGGGCAGATAGGATTGCAGTGCTGTATGCTTCAAAACCACTATCACTTTGCCTCTGTTTAACAATGCCTTCCCAAATGCAGAGATCCGTGGCTTTTTGTTTCTAGTAGAGATTGCTTTCTATATCCAAGTCCTTAGAATTGTGAAAATCATATTGAAATAGCTTTCTGCTTTGGCGGCCTTGCTCTCTCTGACTCTGTGGCAGCATTTAGTGCTGGCTTTCATTTTCCAAATACCATGAGTAGTTTGGAGACTCTCAAAGCTACATTTACAGTAAATGTGATATTGCAGTAATGATGGGTCAGTTCAGATATAGAAAAAACTCCACCACCTCTCTCTAAAAAATAATGTCAGACTGACTTCAAATAGAATCCTAATAGTTCCATATTGTTGTGTGTGTAATTAAAAGCTTTTACCCTTGAAAACAGGGTTCTTTTTGTTTACTAATTGTAATTCTTTGCTGCAGTCAAATAGATTGAGGTAAATTTTTATGCTATTAAGAATTGGCCTCATGCTGTAACATGAAAATCCATTTTTCACAGAGCAAAAAATTTTCTCTTAATGCTTTTCTTCATTTTTAGCAGACTCTGAAATTGTGACAGTGTCACTGAAAGAGAAACTCTCAAATTTAGCATTGCAAGCATTATCTTCAGCTCTGCGTCAGTTCTGCTGTGCAACTTCAGTCTGAAAGGAATGGGTGACACCCAGCATTTGACTATGCAGAAGTGAAAGTTGTTGCTGCTGTTGTTGCTTGTTTTGTTAGGGGATGGCTTGTACAAATTAAAAGTTAGGCTTTTTTAAGCAGGTGATAGTTTCTGCTTTTTAGTGATTGCACAGAGCTACCTTTCAGTACCAAAAAGAAACTCTCCTGTAGCCAGAATATTCACTTCATCACGGGGACTACTTTTGTGTTGCTCAGAGTGGGTTGGCTGGGGAAGTCTGGGAGAAGAGATGGAGGATGTGACTAGGATTGAAGTGTTTTGCTTATCCTCTGGGCAGGCTCACCCTTTCGGATTCAGCTCACTTAGTTAAATTGGCCAATCTCTGCTCTAACCATCTTTGTCACCGAGACAGGTGATTACATAGAACTGGTCAAATAATGAAGACATTTAATGTTTAAAATTAAGTGTTTAAAATTTTGGTGATAAAAATTGTGCTTGAATGTGTGATGAACAATGGTGTGGTGGACAATCACTGCTGCAGTTGCTTATAACAATTACAGTGAGGTTCTTTTTACCTTTTCTTTCTCCCTAGAAGCCCCTTGTATAGAGCCAGGTTTGTGAGGCACTGGGTCCCTGATGTGTCTGAGACAAACACAGAGGCAGGTTTAGCTTCTGTCTTTGCAGATCCTACCTGGGCAATAGCCACACAAAATGATGAATGGGTTCAGAGAAGACATAAGGGTTGTTATTTTTCTCCTTTACATCTGTCAAAGCTGAAACACAAGGTAAAGAACAAGGGACAGAGTTGGACCTGGGACGATGGAAAAGCTATGTGCAGAACTGTCATCTCTGGAGACCCCATCTAGATCTCCAGGCACCAGTACTCCTGTTTGTAAATCTCTTTCAAACCCCTACTGAAATACTTTTCCCATTTAGCTGCATGTCTAAGCTGGCCAGATCACCTTAGAAATTGGTAACCTTGTTCATGCTGTTCCTGCAATGGCCAGATTCTTAGAGTTGCAGGAAGGAAAATTCCCCATCCAAAATGTGGTGTGTCACCTCAAGGTAAAATCGGTTATGGAGTAATGATAAAAAAAAAAAATCTGTCTTCCATGGGATAGCCTAAAATAAGACTTGTCCTTTACTAAATAACACCCCTGGTTTGTGTGACAGTGTTATATGCAGTTCAGTCATTCGTTAAAACCCAAATCATTTGCCTGGTTACAGAGGTAGGAAATAACGCGTCTCTGTTGCCTAGACCCCACTTTAATTAAGGGTAGAAGTAAGAGTGATATTATTTCAGTTAATTCATTGGTCCTGGTCTCCCTGTGCTGCCTGGGACAGCAGAGCAGTTTTCCTTCTGCTCTCCTTGCAGTGGTCACTGGCTCAGCTGCAAGGAAGTTGAAGTTGAGTGGGGTAAGGGGGGATTAAATCCTTGTCTGAAGGAGACCCCACACTGTCACTTGAGCTGCATAGAGCTGCTATGTCCATCCTTTGGCAGCACACAAGGAACAACCCTGTTTCCCTGGTGAGAAGGGTGATCTTTGTCACACAGACGGGGAGTGCTCCTGTTTTAACAACTGCTCGGTGCTCTGCAGAGGTTCCCTGCTAACCAGGCTTCCTCTTGCCCCTTGGGTCCCCACCTCCTTCTCTTTCCATCTCTTAGACTCAATTCTTCCAGCCTCTGTAATCAGCCCAGCAGCAAAAATAAGTAACAAGCTGATAAGCTTGTTGGTTTGGGTTCTTTATGACTGTCATGCTCATGTTTCTGGGTGATTGGGAACTGCTGGTCTCAGGGCTTTTCAGTGCTCCAATAATCTGAAGAGTATGGTCTGCTTAGATGTCTTGTGTCCTTTTTCCCTAGTGCTGGCAGGCAATCGGAATACAGCATGTCCAGATTGTCTGCTAGTTTGTTGTTTGGTTTTATTTTTAATGTCTCAGTAACATCCATGGCCCTAGGGAAAAATTTAAATTATAAACATTAATTCTTGTCAGATTGTTTATTTGAATTTCAAGTTGTTTTGCTGTTTCAGAAACGTTACAGTGTCAGTAGCAGGATCATGAAGCCAGGTTTATCCAAATTGGCTTGCAAACACTTGTATTTTGGATTTGGAGAAAAATTAGTCAGTTTAACATGGCTAACATGTTCATGCTGTAAGATTGCTGATAGTCAGTTCTTTATACATTGAGACGTGTGATGACACTAAGTGCAGATAAACAAAATCTTTTGTGCATGTGTTGCCTGTACAAGGATCTCCAGATTTGTGATACTCCACGAGCACTAGGGTAGCCAGAGTCAAGGCTGCCATTCCAGGCTAGTAGGAATAGCCATGTGTGGTGTGAGGAGCTTTTAATTGCAGATTGCTGAGGGTTAGGAGACGACAGTCTGCCATAAATTGTGGTTGGAATATTGTTGATATGTTTTGAAGGATACCAGTCCCTACAGGTTCCACTACAACCTTACTATACAAAATGATCCCTGCTTAGCTACAGCTGACTTGCTCTAAGGTGCTGGCAAAGGCTTCAGCATTGGTATGAGTGACTTGAGTGAGCCTACTGATTCATGCATTTAGGTTTTGATGTTAGTTCTGCAGAAAGAGTTGAGAGTAACTTAACCCAGAAGATAAAATGAAGAGCACTTTTGTGTATAAAAAGCAATGTGGATGATGGGCAAGGAGGAGTGTGATTTCTCTAGTAGGCAAGCCAGAGTACTAAATTTGGATTTTTATTATGTTGAAGAATGATGTCTTTAGGTTTCTTTGCAGTAGCTTGAACTTTTTGATGTTTTGTTCTGCTTGAAACCTTAGCTTTTCAATGTCAGGCTGAGGTGGGCTCTGGAAAACAGCTGTTTCAAACAACTGTACCTAGTCAACACTGTTTTCTTGACTGGCAATCAAGATTGTGTGTATCCAGCCAGCAGGTTCTTGTTCTTGGGGAAACTTTGCTATGATGAACTTAAAAATAATCTCATCACCCCATGCAGTTGTATTACCAAATTTTAAATAGCAAAATTCATAAAAGGAAGGTGAAATTAGTGTCTCTGGGTAGTGCCAGGGTACTCTCATGTTGTTGGAGATTACAGATATGTCTCTTAATCCCTTCTGTTGCTGTTCTACTTATGTCCCAGATGAGTGAGTTACTGACTTTCCAGTTAAAGCAGCTGTTTGAACTAGTTTGATGGTCATTTCCAGCCTTGGCAGATGCTTGGGCCATCTGAGCAGTTAATTGAAATGGGAAGCAGCCTTAGGAGGGTGTGTACAGTCTGTAGCAGTGAGGTCTCTCCTGTTTGGAGAGACTGAAATGGAGACTCTTAGGTTCTGTTTGAGGAGGAAAGGTGTGTTTCCAGATCTTCTATATCTGGTCAGGGGTTAGAGTTTGCACAAGACAGAGCAATCTGTGGGACATGCTTTTTCACAGACATTTTGATAGCAACTTGTTCTGAGATGTTTTAAATGGGCAGTGGTAACAGATCTGTTAATTACACCCATCCCATGGCTGTGTTATTTCCTTCCCCTCTTCACTTGAGTTCAGCCTTCCCAATGCATAAGCAGGGTGATTACTGTCTGAAGGAGGACGTAGCTTAGTAACATCAGATTATTTGTTCTCATGGGCTGCACATGCCACAAGAAACAAGACCCTAATGTTGTAATCCTGTCCCTGGTACCGACTTGATGTACTTTATGGTTCTGTTTCTTTCTTTCCATAATATTCAGTAGTCACTGTAGTCTGTGGAGGCTGGCAAAGAGGCTTGGCAGCAGAAGGGGGATAGCTGTGGCACTCTTACTGTGTTTGTACAACATAGGCCGTAGAATTTCCATGTATCCAACTGAGCACTGGTTTTTCAGTGCTGTTTCATGCCAAGATGAACGTAATAGAATATAGAACATCCTGGACTTTGCCTGTAGGGAAACGTTGTCTCTTTGCAGCAACTGCCCAATCCTGGCAGTCTGAACTGGGCGCCTGGTGGCAGCAGGAACCTGGCAGCAACTTGCAGAGATTCACCACTTCCATTTTACGGGTCAGTTAAGATAAACCCTAAGGCATATATCTCTGAAAACTGTGGGCCAGTTTCTGTGTGAGTCCATCTCTGCCAGTAGCAGAGCCAAGCAACCCAATCTACTGGAAACATATTTGGAGATTGATGCCAGATTCCCAAACTGGAGAGCATCAGCTTGCAATTCAAGTGGTGCTGACATTTGCGGGAAGGCTTTCTGTCTAAGTCGTCAGATGTTAGCTAGTGTGTGTAATTAACTTGGTATAATTTCGCTTTGGAATGAAATATTCATTCAAAAGAGACTTAAAAAACCATCCTGATGTTTTTAATGTCTGGGTAGGAAGTGATGCTGCATAGAGCAAGGCATACATTTATTGTCGGAGAGATTGGTTTCGTGGCAACTCTTGATTGTTACTGTGGTACACAGGAAGTCCCAAAGGCTTTTACTGTCCGTCACTTCTTGCTCTTGTGAGTAATCTGGATACAAACCCCACTGATGTACATGAACAGTAGAGAAAAAAAAACCAAACAAAAAATTGCAGCCTGAAATGCTCTGGTAGTCTTAATTATCCAGAAGGAAAAACGTAAAACTTTATTTTGCACAGAAGTTTTTCTAGAGTTTGGTAATAAAACTTGTCACTAGAGCAAGAGGAGAGGGAATGGAAACAGAAGAGGTGAAACATTTCTTTTGACCCAGGGGACATTCAGGAGTTAGAGAAGTGATAAACAACAAAAGCTAGCTAGAAACCCATAGCTTGCATAAGGTAGAATACCTAAAGCTCTGCCCTGAATCACTAAGACAGCTGAGCAGAAAGTTACAAAAGTTTTATGTAGTCCCATTTGATTAAAAGACTGGAACAGAGTGTTCTGTGTAGTTGTTCATCCAACTCCTGTTTAGTTCTCCATCATGAAGTTCATTGACCACTTCTGGTCTTTAAATGTGTTACGTATTTTGATTCTAATGCTGCAGCATGCAGAAGGAATTAATTCTAAGACTTGAACTTTACTGCTTCCTCTGAAAAATATCCCAAGCACCAGAATTTCCCTTTTCTGCTTTATCAAAACTGAAATGAATGGCTTACATTGGAGTGCAAGCTGAATCTGCAAGATTCATGATCAGAAACCAACGGCCTGAAAGATGTGTGTGCAGGGGATGCAGGATTGATAAATCCAGCCAAACACTGACATCTTGTCATGCTTGAGATTGTTTTTGTTGGGAGTGCTTTTCTGTTGTTGTTTTGATTGTTTGTTTGGATTATATCCAGGAAGAACCATGTACAGCCAGAAATACCGATGGTTTGAATTGTTGGTTTTCTAGTACCACATGATTGCTCTGATAATCTGGTTGATTCCATCAGTTCAAGTTAGCAGAGTTATTGCATTGACTTTCAATGATTCATTATCTCACTAATCTAATTGGCTGGATGAGATTCACAACAGGAAAGTTGCTGCTGTTATGATAAAGGATGAAAACTTCTTCGTAGCTGCAGATAACCTATAGGTGAGGGTTCTTGTTTGGTATGTGAGTGTTTTAGTTCAGTTTTGCTTTTGTGGTCGAGCTGACAAATCAGGTTGAGTGCTAACACCAACAGAAAGCATCCTACTTTCATTGAAACCTCTTCTTGTTTTTTAAAAAGAAGTAGTCATAAGACAACTTGTAGCAGTGACCAGAGATGACACATCAAGAGGAAACTGTGTCTGGGGTGAACCGAGTGAGCTTTGCTTGATGATACGTGCTCCTCACCTACAGCAGCACATTAAAATCATCTTTATATTTTGATACTAAGAAGAAGGAAAGAGAAGAGGAAGTTGCAGTAACCCACTAATTTCTACACGCATTTTATTTATGTTAGAGTGATGGAAAAACATGAGTTCATCAGTTGAGCTCAGTATTTGACACAAATAATGGTTACTGTTCAAGCTTGTGTTTAGTTGTGTTTGTGTGGCCTGTGTCCAGCTATTGTGACGCAACAGAATCACGGGGTGTGGTGAAGAAGAGTACAACCAACTTCTGGCATCTGTCCTCGCCGCAGAGTTGGGGAATTGCATTGCTGTAGGCAGCTCAGGGGCAAAAAAAACTTTGGGTATGGAAATGCTAAGCACCTACTAATTCGCCTGATTTCAGCGGCTTTCATACCATGGCACGTTTTTGTTAATTTCATGTTATAGATACATCTGTCTAGTAGATGCTTCAGAGCAAGTACCTTCTGCTTTATTGATGGCTGCTTGTCCACACCAGTGATTTGTAAGCAGGCTGGTTGTCACTTGTGCTCTTTTTCTTCTATCAGTGACAGCTGCAATAAGAGTGGGAGCACTGAGTCATGTTACAATTTAGACCTTGTTCTGAGGCAGCAGAACCAGAAGTATTAAATTAAGCAGTTCTTTCTCCCCATTTCTTCCTTTTGGAATACCCGTTATTCCAATAAATACCTGTTGTGAATGATAAACACTTAGGCCAGGGCATGTGCTTGCTTCTCCTCATTCTGCAGGTTTGAGGGGAGCCACAGCCGCTGAGCAGCAATCCTGCTGCTGTTTCAAGAAAGGGGCAGCTGTTAACCTGTGTTGACACAAGAATAATTCATATAATTTCATTAAGTCTTCAGGTGTGTACCTGGTTTGCATTGGACAATGAAATGTATGGTATCAGGCTTTTTTTCTGGCTTAACAGAGTGCAAATTCAGGGCTCTTGGACAGATATACACCATGTTCAACTGCTCTGTTTTTTGTAGGGTAAGTGCTGTGTGGGGGATCTGAGTGAATGCACTGTGATTCTGTTTCCTTGAAAAAAGCTGTATTGTTGGCCTTTGGATGAAAGATTTACCAAGTGCAGCTGCAAATGGTTTTAATAACTAGAATATGAATTGTTTTCTTTTTATTGCAGTTTCTTGCACAGCCAACAACTTTGAGAAGGAATTCTTCAACCCCTTGTTTCAAAAGACCTTGGACTATCTCCTGCTGTTCTACTCCCTTTGCTCCCACCTTTTGGCCAACAAAAGATCCGAAGAGGAGGATGAGGCAGCTAAGAGGAAAACCTAAAAAAGAGACCTCCAAAGACAAAAAGGAGAGAAAACAGGCAATGCAAGAGGCCCGGCAACAAATCACGACAGTCGTGCTTCCCACGCTGGCTGTTGTAGTACTGCTGATTGTTGTATTTGTTTATGTAGCAACTCGTCCAAATACAACTGAATGATGCAGCTTTTCAGACTCTCTGTCTTTGAGGTATTAATAATTTTGCCAAGAGCCAAAAGGAACTCTCTGCCACTCTTTTAGTACTTTACAAAGGAACTTGCTGGTGTTTTCAGTCTTTCTCTTGGTTAGGGTCCTGCGGATGGTCTTTAGGAATGTAACATAAAACGTATTAGTGAATGTGCCAGTACGTTTTATGGTCCAGTTCATGTGCCTTTCAGACTTTTAAAATGGTGTTTTTCTTAAATCTGTTTGAAGGTCTATATTGTAAAAGGAAATTGTGTTCTGCTATAAATTTGTAAAAAATCAGCTCTCAGCTTTTATCACTATTATGGATAGTGTTGCTCTCATGAGCTCTTGTATGTCTATTTCAGAACTTCCAAAGAAGTACATTTCTTCTTTGTACTTAATGTCATATGAAGTGCTTTGATTCAGAAAGGATATATTTATTTTTTGAATAAAAGAAAGAAGTCTTACTTGGAATCTTCAAATTATTTTGCAAAAAATGTGACTTACTGTGAAAGCCTACATTGTGTAAAAATTTTTTCATCAACCACTATATAGTTCACTCAAAAAGAATTTCTTTTTGGTGTGAGATGCCAACATGCAAAGTGAATTCTTCAGGATCTGCTGCAAAGAATCTTACAGAATTTGGAAAGGGAGATTCTGCCAGGTTATGATCAAGTAACTAATAACATCTGCATAAACAGAGATAGTTGTTTATCTAAATGTTCAGTATTTAAATCTGTATAAGTGGTAATAAAAAGGTGATTTTTGGATACAGCTCTTGATTATTTTTTATTAAGGAAAAGTAATATTAATATAACTTTGGTCTACAAGATCTTTGCTGAAATGAGCTCCTGTCCAGTGACATGCCTCCATCCCCTCTTTTGAAGGAAACTGTCAGCACAGCTTGGGCAGTTTTATTCTAGTAAATCAAGCTACATATTCTCATCAAAATGCTTCAATAACCCTGTATTCTACTACAGTCCTTTCTCATCCAAATACTTTAAGGCACTGAGTAGGCATTAACCTTCAGAAGACGTTGGGGAGGGAATTTGAGAACTCTTCACTGCCACTTAAATGCAGGCCAAGCAAGGAAGCATGGCAGGGAATATTTCTGTGTTGAACGTAAAAGACGCCTTGAATTTTTCCATGTTGTCTTTTGGCACAGGGATATTTCCAGTGAAGTCAATGGGACTGTTCACAAAGGTCCAATAACAGAGGGGGCCGTGCTTCCTGCATTACCTCTCTGTACTGCTGCCAGCCAAAGTTGCGTTACAGAAAAAAGTTTATGCAAGCAAATGCAGGTCCTTGCAGTGCACTTGGCCCTAAGGCCCATGTTCCCACAGTGGGGCGAGCCTAAGGCCGGCTGTAAACCAACTCCACTCAGAATGAGACACATACCTGAAGGTGCAGGAACGGCCATGGCTCCTCATGCTTGCTGTGCCACTGCTGTCGGGAGTGTCTAGAATTAAACTAGCCCTGCAGGCTAAGATGTTTTTGAAAGACAAAATTCACTGAAAGCTAAAAGAAGAGTTTGTACGAACCATCAGGTTGTTCCCCTGCTCAGCTTGCATGAGAGTTGGGATATGTGCACAACTTCCCAGGCAGGATGGCCATTGTGATATGCCCAGAAGAATGTTTACCCCCTGAGTGACCAGCAGCAAAGTGTTGCAGGAATTCATGTGCTCAGTGAGCCATGTACTGACACTGAAATTACCTGTGCTTTGCACGGAGAACTGCTTCCTTCAACTGGTGAGATCTGAAATGATGCCTCTGTCAGAGTAATTGCTTAGTCTGTGTCATCTTACAGCTGTTTCTGTCCTCCCAGGCACCAGGGATGGCTGCGATGGATTTCAGGTAGTTTTCACTTTTTTCAGCAGAGCTGTTCAGCTTGAATAAAACTTGCACCTGAGGAAGTGAACAAAAGCGTGTGCATTTTAAGTATGTGCGTCCTGAAGGATTTCTGGTGTCGGGCATCTAGAATAGAATAGTTTCTGCTAACCTTTTCCATGGATTCCTCCTCATCTTCCTCTTTTGTAGATTCTTAACGAAGATTTTCCTGTCCCTGCTTGTTATGTGATACTTTCTGATGGCTCTAACAAAGTCCCTGTGACATTCCTGTCTCCAAGTAGCAGGCTTATTTCAGTCCTTTCCATCTGCGGGTCTCTTTTATCAGCCCAGGCTATGATTTTATAATTCGGAATGCTTTCCCTGAAATTGCTCAGAATCCTTACGTGATTTTTCCCCCTCTTCATTTTCTGCAAGGGTTGAGTCTGTGACACATAAGAGCAATGGACTGATGAACTGGCTGGTAACTAAATAGGTAAAAGGTCAGTTTGGTGAGATAACATTTATAATTATTCCTCTAATGAGATGTTTTGTTTCTGTGCTTTTTCTTATGCCCTCCCTTTGTTTCTTGTAATCTGCAGATTTTTCAGGTCATAATACTAATCTTTTCAGAGCCAAATGCCTATTAATATGAACCTGTAGCTTGATGCTAATGAGAGACACTGTGTATTTCAATTCTGTCAAAAGTGTAATTGTACTGAGTGCTAGTTGAGAGGGAAATAGTGTTACACATTCAGAATAGTTCCTTAAGCAGAAGCCGGAATTGATTTCACAGTTTGACTCTTAAAATATTTTTTTCTTCAGTAAACAATGAAATTGTATTCTGACATTTTCTATGAAATTCCGTTTTAGTAGTATTGAATATGAGAATGTGCATTTGGAAAAAAGGTATGAAGCCTCCATAGACAGAAACTGTCAGAAATCACTGGATAATAATGGGGAAGTAAATTAATTGCAGTTGTCCAAATGTCAACTTGTGTGAGCTTCTCAGCCGAAGGTGTAACTGTGTCTCTGGTTTTTTAACTGTATGTGTTACTCCAACTGTCAGTTGCCTTCAAAAATGTTTCAGAAATAGGGTTTCAAACCTTTTCCCAGCATACAGTAGCTTGTGGGCAAAATTGAATGATTTATTACAAGCATTTTACCAGAAAACTCATGCTGAGATACTTTTTCAGCCGTGTCTTATGGTACGGTTTCCAAGAGTGCTCATTATCAGGTGAAGTCATTAAAAAACCTGCCTTTGTATTCTGATAAATCAAGTTATAGAAGCAGTTTTTTAAACCAAATATTTCAAAGCATAGATCATATCTGAATCCAATACTTAAAGATTTGAATGGAGTTTTATAAATGTCTGCAAAGTGCTAAGAAAACAATCTTGTCAAGTATTCTTGCAGTGGATAAATGCCCATCTATGTTACATGTGGCCAGAGCTCCTCTAAGCCACGTGAGAGCAGCCAGCAGCACTGCCTGTGGTCTGAAGAAAGAACTACACATTTCAAGAGCTCAGAGAAATTGGTTTTGGATCTTCTGTTTCAATCCATCTACAAGGAAATATTTACTTACATCCTGATGTTCAGTTTAAATGCATCAGAGAAGATGCACTGTTTTCAGACTGTTTATGTTCAGGTTTGAGCTCCTGTAGCTTTGGGAGAGGTGAACTGGAGCCTGCACTACAGAGGTGATAACACTAATTTAGGAGGAACTGTTGACTCCATAGAGGGCAGAGAGACCTTGACAAATTAGAGAGATGGAAAATCACCAACCATATGAAGTTCAGTAAAGGCAAGTTGGAGATTCCCCATGTGGGATGGGACAACCCTGATTGTGAGTATAGACTAGGGAACAAGGTGCTGTAAAGCAGTGCCATGGAAGGAAACCTGGGAATCCTGGTTGAATATGAGTCAGCAGTGCCCTGTCAGCCAGGAGAGCCAACCTTGTCCTGGGGGTCATCAGGCAAATCATCTCCAGCTGGTCAGGGGAGGGGATTGTCCCTCTCTGCTCTGCACTGATGCAGCCTCACCTTGAATATTGTGGCAGTTCTGGGTGCCACAATATAAGAAAGATAATAAGCTCTTGGAGAGTGTCCAAATGAGGACAACAAAGATGGTGGAGGGCCTTGAGGGGAAGTCGTATGGGTGTGGTGGTTTAGCACCACTTTTAATTAAGGGCTAGGTCGACAGTTATGAGAAGACTGAACAGAATTAAACAGGGAAACAGTTTATTTGTCTGGAGCTTAGCCAAAGAAAACCAACCGTTTAAGGGAACCTCAGACTTAACACAAAATTAAACCAAACAAAAACCATGAAAAAGGGGAAAATAAAAGGAATAAGGGAACTGCTTTCAAAGGCCAGGGAGGTTGGCCAAAGAGAAGCAGTGGGAAGGGAAAGCCGCTTCCTCTTCTTCTCTCTCTGGTGGTAGCAACTCCCAGCCCTTGGAGTCTCTGTAAAACACAACACAGTGAAAGCTCCTCCCCCCAACCCAGGATGTTATTTTGGGGAAGCCTTCAACCTGCAGTTGTGCTGGCTTGGCTTCGATGCCGATGGGGGTAGGCGGTGTCAAGCCACGAGGCCTGGGAGTCGGAGAAGGGGAGCCGTGCTCCTGCTCTCCAGCTTTGCAGGAAGCCAAAGAGAGTGAACTTCCGTT
>VXBA01002618.1:160689-218893 GCA_013399895.1 Serilophus lunatus | reverse complement strand
CGGGGAAACCCGCACGGCTGGGCCGGGGCCATGTGCATGCCGACAATCGTCGCCGGTCCACGTTTCGGTAAGTCGGGGGGGGGGAAGCGAGGGAAGGTTATTAAGGGAAGGAGAGGGAAAAAAAGCCCAGGGTTTAAAAGGAAACATCCCCTTTCCTCACCCCGCTCCCTCTAAGAACCCCACAACCCCCTCCCCTCTCAAATCCCCACAATGAGGAACAGCTGAGATCACTTGGTCTGTTCAGCCTGGAGAAGAGGAGGCTGAGGGGAGACCTCATTGCAGTGACAACTTTCCCATGACAGGAAGAGGAGGGGCAGGCACTGATCTCTTCTCTGTGGTGATCAGTGTCAGGACCCAAGGGAATGGCCTGAAGTTGTGGGGAGGTTTAGGTTGGATATTAAAAAGAGGTTCTTCACCCAGAGGGTGGTTGGGCACTGGAACAGCATCCCCAGGGAAGTGATCACAACGTCAAGCCTGTCTGAGTTCAAGAAGTGTTTAGACAATACTCTCAGGCACATGGGGGGATTCTCGAGGTGTCCTGTGCAGAGCCAGGAGTTGTACTTCAGTGATTCCTATGGGTCTCTTCCAACTCAGGATATTTTATGATTCTAAGATTCTTACCAGGAGAACTTTGGTACTAGAGCAGGTGGTTTGAGTTCACACACCACTCAGTCGCAAAGCCAAGCCCTGCCATCCATGCACCCAGCTGAGTGTCCTCATCATCACTACAGATGGAGTTCTTAGCTGATGTTGTCTTCTGTGCAACATCTTTATTCAGATGGAAGTTTCAACCAGAAAAATTCTTGTCATGGTGCTTACATGGGATGCTGAGGACCAGGACTTCTGTAGGATTCCTTGCTCCATGTATGATTGTACATGGCTTAACATTAAATAAAGTAAATTCTTCATCTGTTGCAGGAGATTTGGTGACAGGATGGTTCAGAACTGTTCTTTGCATGCAAACATTTTGTCATAAGGTAACCAGGCAAACACATTCTTGGTAAATTTCTTTCAAAGCCTCTGATAGTTTGGTCAAGACTAGATTAGAGGAACAAAGTGATCAGCGTGTTGGTTTAAGGGACTGCAGTGTGTCAGTGTCAAGAGGCATTGCTCAATCCTTTAGCAGAAATTTAGATGCAGTACATTAAATTACAGCCTATTTATGGATTTGAGGGTGTCCATGTGATTAAATAATAACTCCAACACAGTGAACTTTAAGCTCTGATCCCTACAGTGAGGAAAAAACAACACAGTTCCAACATTGGTTTGGCCAATTCCATCATGCTCTGCTTTGATCAATCCTTACCTCTAGCTTTTTCTCAGCAAACTGCTGTGTCTGAGAAAAAAAAACCCCAACACTTCCCTATCACAAGGCGGTTGGTGCAAAATCTAGCAGATAGCTATTTTGAATGGAATTAAATGGGGAAAAAAGTGATAATGAGTCCTATAATTGGTTTTCATAGGTTCTAAAGCCAGAAAAGAATGTAATCTCCTGACACGGGCTAAGGACCTTCTCCCAGTGCCCTCTGCCTTCTGTTGAGTCTCTGGGTGATCCAGGAGCGGAAAGCAGCAAGACTGAATGGAGTTCATCACATACCTGACCTGGCTGTGTAATCCAAGCTCTGATGACTAGCATGACACTATAGATGTAAAGTCACCTGAGGCTCACCTCATTATACAGTCTCTGTTGAGGGCTTCCTTCTCATTGCCGCTGTGGTGGTGTTTAGTCTAGCTTTGAATTAAGTGCTGGTGGGCTTGAATCTGTGCAGTGTTGTACCACTGCTACACACCAGTTACACTACAATAAATCCAGAACAGTGAGACTGGGGAGTTAGTGCTTTCTGCAGTATCTGTGATCACAGCAGAGATTTATCAGCTTTTGACTGGGCAAACTAAAGCCATTGTTTACCCATCAAGAAAACAAGAAAGCCGTGCTTGTTCATTCTTTTGTTCTTTTGGCACTGTGTTTTGCTGCTGCAGTTTGCATTCTTCTCTGCATGGCTCAGAGTAACCACTGTCTACACTCTCCCTATTCTTGTATTCCTAAATTTCCCATAGATAAAATGAGAGAGTAAGAAAGGACAGAAAATACATTAAATACCCAACTTTCATGTGAGCCCCTTTTAAATGATTCTGTTCTGTTACTGTCATTTCAGCACCTTTTGAGTTAAGTTTTGGGGAGTGAATTGGACAACAATGCTTTGGCAGCTCTTAAGCCACCAACTATTTCAAAATTACATCTTGATGAAACATGTTGGCAACTGCGTGCACATGACCTCTGTTTTTCCTTCAGCAAAAGAAAAAGCTGGTGGCAGCCTGAACCATTGTTCATTGTATTTAAAACAAGTCTTTCAACTGGGAGCCAAAAAAATGCTTGTCAGTAAAGGCTTGAAAAATCATCAAAGTCCAGCAGCTTACAAAAATTTTCCATTCCCTGGCTATTCTCAAAGTAGAATAGAAATTTTCTGTGTATTTTGGGCCATCCATAGCTCCTGAATATTGCACCTTGTCCTGTCAAATGAACTTAATAATTTTATTTTCTTTTCTCCCTTTTTTATTGGTACTTTCAGGCATTTATATCCAAGGACCTTTCTTATTATTCCTTTTTTGACAATATACATACATGCCCAACCCCTGTTATTAAGGTGTATAATTTCTCAGTCTTTATTATTTCTGCTGTCCATCATTCTTTAAAAAGTTTTTTTTCATCGTAACATCAGGAACATGTATCTTCCTTCAGAAACCTTTCACCAGTTGAGTCAAGTTTCTACCTTTTAATACAACTAAGGAATTCAAGCCAGTGGTGTGGCTTCAACTATACTGTGGCAGCAATGGGCTCATTTAAATTGAGGATTGTCAGATGGGCAACTTATGCTGTTTGTCTGGGAAAGAGTACTTTCTGGTAGGTAGGTGTGAAAAAAATGGCACTTTGATCCATACTGTCTCAGCACATTTGTGGCATAATATACTCTGAGCAGACAATTACAGTAATAAGTAGGCTGTTCAGATACAGATACTTTACAGATTTCAGTGCTTTTTACAGGGACTTTACTATATGGCATTGCACAAATGTCAGGCTGAAATTAGTGTTTCAATAGCCAAAATTAGTAGCTTGGCCAGATCTTCAAAAGCTTTAGGAAAAAAACCCTCCATCTTAATAATTTTTTGATCATTTCATTCAGATATTCTCCATCATCGATCTGTGAGATACATTGAGAGTTATCTTCAGGCCTAGACAGGACTCAGACATGTACATTTCTTTGAAGACCTGGAGCATACTGTTGTCTTGTATGTTTAAATGTCTAACAGGCTAATTTTTTTCTCTTGCCCTTCTGAAAGACAATATATTGGTTGCTTTTTGCTTCTGCAGATCTTGCCCAGCTTAAAATTTGATTTCTTTTTCAGAGGTTCCTGAATTTCTTCACTAGTACTTTTAGAACTCCCAGATGCATTTCCCCTTAAGTTGAGGGTACATACATATTTAGTTTGTTCAGATGTCCTTCTGTCATCTTTTTATTCAGTCCTTGTTCCTCCAGCTGAGTCTAGTAATTTTCCTGAATTTTCCTGTAAAAGGTTCTTTGATGTCCTCATCTTCATTACTCATTTTACTGCAAGCTGAGCCAAACTGGTATTTAAAATCTTGGTATTTTGTGTAAGTGTGATGTAGTGTGTTTTGTCTTAATGGAAATATAGCATCGAAAAGGAATTTACATTTTAGCCCTGGTCTTGAATATTAATGAGACTTCTTTTACTCACAAACTGGAGCAATTTGACAGCCTGGTATTATTTTTATCCAGATTTTTCCCAGGAAGTTGGCAACAGTATATGCTGGAAAGCAGTTCTTCAGTATCTCATTCACTGAAATTGGTGGTTCATCAACAGTGTCTAATTTCTGTTTCGCTTGCACAGCAATAGAATTCAGTATGAATTGCAAATAAAAAGAATCTCAACATTATGCATTTTTTCAGCACATGGAGTTGAATTAACTCTGCTTGGTTATATAACTTCTCCTATGTTGTAGAAAAATGTAAAGAATTTAAGCCCTTAACCTAAGACTGATCACAAGTTTTCTGAAGTTAAGGTTTGTTTTCCCTGTTCCGATGTAGTTAAACAACAAGCCAACATATTGTCAAAACATCCATAGCCCAACAGGTGCTTTAGAATGCAGGATTTAAAAGTTGTGAAATCTGAACATAAAGCTCCTGAGATCAGGCTCCAGATGGAGTCTATAGGTCTGGTAAAACGGGTAATATATAGGTAGCTTCAAAATAGGTACTTTGTCTTCCCACATTCCTCTCATAGACTGGCATGGCTTATAGTGTAAGAAAGAAAGAGATCAAACTTCTTATTTCCAGAGTCCCAAGGGCTACTTCCACAGTCAAGAATAAACAGAGCATAGATAAGCTCTTTATGCCAGGAGCTGTGACATGGTTAAAGGACCTTATTATTATTCTCTACAATCTAGAGAATTTCTCTAGGCTGATTCTAATTTCAAGGGAATAATTCCACTTATTAGCCCTCTGTACATTACAGAATTTTAAGTATCTTACTTAATTTGCAGTGCTGCTATAGGATCTCTGCTACCCACAATTTAACTGTGCAAAACCAACCTGTGAATTTTTAGAATATATTTAGAATTTATTTTGTAATGTAGTCAAGGTACAATAAAATTAAATCCATAGAATAATGCTTATCTTAGTGAAAACTTAGTGCTAAAAATACATACTATTGGCCATGTGCCTAAATACATCAAGCAGCTAGTTGCAGAATTTAGTTTTAAGAAACTTAAGGGTGATTACTTGGTTTTCTCGTCTTAATTTTGTGACTGGCTTAAGTATGTCTGCTTTGCTATATCCTGGCATATTTTTTTACAATATTTTCAGAATGTCTTTGCAGCTCTTCAAGGTGAGAATTTAAACGTTCTTCAAACTCTCTTGCAAGTTTGTCTTCCTCCTGAAGGAACTTTTCTGTTGCTGCAAGGAAGGACATCTCAGGAGGAGACTGAGCAAGGAATAGAAAATGATGGTTAGTAAAAAACAGCAAGTACTACAACGTGTTTGCATTATCAAATTCTAGATGTGAAAAACATCTTGACCTATAGCAGCTAATAATGTTATAATGGTTTCTACCTCTCCAAAAAAACATGAATTTGGGCATACATTTTTTAAAAATGTCCCTAAATGACATAAAATGAACATGATGCTTGATTACCTCTGTTATTCACAGCATTAGGATGCAGATCTACCATTAGGAATTTAAATATTCCATTAGACAGAATGTAGCTGCTGCAGAACCTTCAAAATCTTGGGATCAGCTACAAGGTTATATTAGTTATTTGTATAATATAGACCAAGGCAGAAGACAATAACCTTTTTTTGGAACTACAAAATATAATTCATGTTGGATGCTGGTGATTGCCTCCTGGAGTTTTAGCTCTTTGCTTCTGTGAGGTGATACTTTCTGAGGAAAACCTATGCTCATTTCGGTACTATTATCTTGAAGCCCTGACATTCTGGAGAGTATACCAAATTTTATTTGCTGGAAGTAAATCAGCTGAAAAATCTTCTTTCCATTTAATGAGCATTTAGTAGACTCAGACATAAACCTATACCAAAAATCAGTCTTAAAATGGTTGTCATGGGATGCAGAGTTGTATAAAGCAAAGGACATGAGTGAGTCTATGCTGGAACAAGTTCTAAATTTTTAAGCAGCAATTTTTTCTTAATTCATTTCCTAATACTTAAGATGCATTTATTGGAATGTCTTTATGAAAAGGAATGTGTAATAGTTTTTCTTTGCCAAAAGATATTATGCTTGTTTAAATAAATTCAATGCTTATTTGTATAGATAAATAGATTTATGACATGAATTTTTAGCATTCGACTAAGAAAAAAACTTAAGAGCTGTGATATTAAAGATAATTTTCTCTCTATGGTCATATATTGAGAAAATTGATTGACATTGTTAATCTTAATTAAAACATACCTTAAATAGTTTTAGTTACTGATTGAGTTATTAGTCTAGAATGTTGGGTTTTGCTTTTTCTAGATTTTAAAAAGGAGAGTTCATATGTCACCACATTAAATAGGAATTCAACTACTCAAATGTTCTGTGGTAAAGTCCAATTTTATTACACCTTTAAATTTTTACTCTCGGCTCTGTTGTATCAGAATAGGGTATTCCCTATTTCCACAGCAACTAGAGACAGATTTGTCTTTGTTTTCAGTTTTTTTGAAAACTGCCCTTTAGCAGCTTGTAAGTCCAAAAGATACCAACTAGAGAAATTATTTAAAGCACCATTCTATTCAAACTATTTTGCAAGAGACTTTGAGATGAAATTTAGAGATTTCTTACAGGAAATCCCTTTTATTTTCTAAGTGCATGAAGCAACAGCTGGAAATAAATTCTGAAGTTAATACCATCCTTCTAGAGTGAGACAGCCTTCCTGATATACAGCTCCTAAAATGAAAATCACAGATAAAGCAGAATCTTCCTTTTCTCAGTACCTCCAGATTAGTGTTTTAAAAGGATAGGGAAGAAAATTTTGCCTTTTACTAAGAAAAAACGTAAGGGTATTGGATCACTTGGTGCCACAGCACTCCTTTATCAATCTGTGCACTAGCAGGAATAAGAAAGAATGCCAGTCTTCTAAAATTTAAGAAACTGGAGGGACATCACTTGTCTTCTGATTTTCTTCATGAACACATGCATGATTTCCCATCCATTAATTATCGATGTTTTCATATGAAGATTTTTTCCTGAGAATCTGAATGTCTTGGCCACATACACATTTATTCCTTCATGGGCTAGATCACAAATACATCTCCTTGTGATGTTAGGATTCAGTGATAGAGTTGGCAGAACTATTTTAAATTATTTGAAGAAGGCTTTTGTATTATGAAGAAGACATTGGATTTGGAGGCTTTACTAAAAGAATCACCATGTGTTTTGCTTACTGAATATCAGCTATGAAATCACTGATTCAATACTGAGCAAATAAATAAAATACTTGCAGTAAGAAGCATGAGAACCTGGGAAAATCTAAATTTGAGGGTCAGACATCACAGATTATGATTTTAGATAGGTTCCTAATGCACTGTTTTTCATGCATTTTGAGAGGAGGTTTTATCTAAGCAGGTCTAAAAGGCAACATTCCTTGTTAGCAACTATGCTTTGCTTTTCAAGCCTCTGGCCTGTTCTTTCATTATGTTGTTTATTGTCTTTACTTTTGCCATCTGAAGAAGAAAAACCATAAAGAAACTGCTTTAATCCATCACTCAGATGAGATTAATTTCTTTTCTTCAGATATTGCTTCTTTTATGTGATTTGGTTTTCTAACTGGATCTGGAGAAAAATGGGTTCATTGCAAGCTTTCCATCTAACTTCTTTGGGTAATAAGGCAAAATGGACTCTACTTTTTAATTTCTACAGTGCCAGCTGATCTCCTATTTCTTTGGTGTATAACAATAATGAGAGCCACCTGTTTGTCTTGTGCACCTGACAGAGATGCATATTTCTACATGTGAAATAAGTGCTCAGTATGTCTTCTCCTTAAATTGGAACTACCCAAAGTGGTTATGAATTAACTCTGGATTGCTGGGGAGAAGCCCTTCAGGAAGGGCTGTTCTCTCTCAAATACTGCCTAATTAATTTGATTAGAGTAAATCTCTTACTTGCCTCATAGATGTCCCAGTGTTCTTGAGTGCACATTTAGCAGAGCACAAAGGAAGTTTTAACACTTGGGATATTTGAACATTTGGTGTTCAAATCACGAGTGCTCAAACACCAGTGTTACAGCCTTCTCAGGCTTCTCTTCTACTTTTTAGGAAAGATTTTGTAATACCAGGAGTAGAAATTGGTCTGGCTAATTTTAGTCTTGCTGTGACTAAATCTGAGGGTTTTTGTGAATAGTTTCCTCTATCCGTACACTGCAATACATCTCAGGCAGCAGGTACAGATGCCTGTCTTAAATGTATTTCTGTTTATCAAATCAAATTTGAGTTGCCTAGGAAATTGCTGAGTGACGTAGGAAAACTTTCAGAGGGCCTCAGTACCAAATCAGCTAGGTAAAAGGAATACCTAAGAATCATAGGCATAGACTACAGCATGCCTTGGGGTAGGATCAAAACTGTCAAAATAATTCCTAATATTGTCCAGAATTTCCACAAGTTTCCAATGCAAACTATTTATTAAGCAGGTTCCCATACTAATGCTAGAAAGTTTCCTAATGTCTAATTTAAATTTTCATTGCTCCGTCTTAAGTCTTTCTTGTAGTTCCAAGCCTTGAAAGAAGAACAAACAGCATAAGTCTATCATCTGAAGAGAAACATGAGGAGGTATTTGTGACTAAAAGATCAGGCAATCATTTTCTGAAGTTGTTCATTTCAGAAAAAGAGCACAGCCTGAATTACTGTTCAGAGAAAAAGCATTTTCCTAGATTTAGAAAGCCCTGAAACAAGAATTTTTGAGGTTATGGGAATTTTTAGTGAATCCCAGCTGAGCTTCCTAGTTTATTGTAAGGCTAGAATGACTCTACACATGTAACCTCTCAATAAATATATGAAAGGGCAGAGGTTCCAGTGGAACATTTCCCAGTCTTTGACTGAAGATTCTCTACCAGAAGGAGAGATATAAGTCTTTGTCTAAAGCCCTAAAGACTCTTTTCTCTCTTCCCTCAATACCACGAGAGTAATTTTTGCAGGTATCAGGACATTCCCTGGAAATCTGATGTTTTCAATTCATGGTACAAATATTCTTCAGAAAAGTAGCATCTTAAAACATTTTCAGAAGTTTTGAACATACAGCAGATTTCTCTTGGGTCCCCCTACAAGTCTGGAAAACTCTGTCAAAGAATTCTGGTTTGCAACATATTGCATCTTCTCCCCCTCTTCCTCCTGGATGCAACAGCTTTCCATTTGAATACAGAACTCTAGAGCAACAGACTGTTGAATGATTTCTGCCCTAAAGCTATGGTATCTAACATCAGCCTGAGTGATGATTTAATGTCAGTGGTCTGAACTTGTACCTGCTTCAATGCCACTGATTTGGACTTAGTCTCTGTATGAGAAATATCCCTTGCTTACTAATTTTGTTATGTGTTTTGCCACACACCAGCTGGAAAATGTTTCCTCTGTAATCTAGTTGACTGTCTTGGCATTGACCTTGTCCTGAGTGCCCTGAGTGGGAAATAGTTTAACTGCAAAAGTGTCTCAGAAGGGACATTTTTCCCAGGCTGGCTGGAAACAGAAGTTTTGTGGTCTGGTATCTCTGACACTTCTGACAGAAGAAAGAAGAATAACTGGGTTTTATCACACTCTTCTGAAAAAGTCCAAACAACTCTTTTCATGATGAGCACTTTAAAGAGGAAAACTCTCAAGCCATGAAAACCATCTACTTAAAATTCCTGTGAAATGTAAGAATATACAAATGGAAATGAGTTCAAACACTCAGGACTACCTGGTTCTCACTGTTCTCAGTGTATTGGGACATAGCTGATGGAACCACAGCCAGTGAAAGGCTGCACTGCAGTCCCTGCTCCCCAGGCAGGCTGTCATTATGGTGCTTCCTGTCAACACTGAGATTATGGAATGTGGAGATAGTCTTCCAGCAGCCATGTCTCTGATAGGAAAAGATGTGCATTCGTTTCTGAAGCGGACAGCACAACCAGGGTACAACAACCACAGACTGCTTGGAGATGACTGTTGGTGTCATGATGCCTCTTCTCTTGTACTTAAGGTGATGAATGGCAAGAAAATTGCTTATCAGTTCCCCTTAATGAATGCCAAAGTCTCCCCTCTTCTCCTTCTGGAGATTCAGCCACTGCCCTGCAGCTGAGAATCTCCTGGTTACAAAGATCCATGTATCACAGCTGGACAGAGGGATGTTGACAATTCATTTGTTATTCACCTTGTCAGTTCCACTACTTAATAGTGATATAGTTCCATGTTTTGAGGTCAGGAAAGTAAGTGCTAAGTTTTCAAGTGCAAAACAATAGTGGCCTGTAGTGGAGGCCTAAGGTAAAATAGGAGATACTAAGAAAGAGGATAAAACTCAAATTTCAAGGGAGATCCAAAGCCAAAGAATTACAGCAAGTTTTTCTTAAGTTGTCCTAGGCAAAGTTGAATTTGTCCCACTTGTCAAGGAGATTGGTAATCTCCAACCCATTTCAAGAAAAATAAGGGTAACAGTAGTTCCAGTATCTGTGCCTTTTCTTATAGAAAACATCTAGAAAATAGTTGCTATGATTCTTCTGATTTCATCCATCAATCAAATACTGTAGAAACTTGATTTGTCTAACAGCACCTAAAGCAGTAACTTTTCAGGTGTTATAGAAAAACACTTAAAGCAGAGTGCTCTTACAGAGGCAATATGATGCAAAAGGCCTCATTATAGAAGTCATTAAGATAAAATGTAGAAATCTCACAGTCACATAATGGCAGGTAATTATCACCATCTTTATTAGAACAGAGGTATGGCTCAATAGGAGATGTTTAATCTCCAGAAAAACTATATTTCTGTTAGGGCAAGCTATTTCCATTTTTGCTGGGCTGGTACTGTATAAATAATAATAGGGTGATCTAATTTTTGGCTTCTCCAAGGCTGCACTTGGTCCACAGATGGATTTTTGACAATGTGTGTGTTACAGGAAAATAGTTACTTACCGATAATTTGGTTTCTTCTGCATTGTAAGCAAGGCTCAGTAAGCTGCCTCTTCTGCCCATATCAGGAAATGGCCCACCAAAGCCCAGAGGATACCCTACTGATGGTGATGGAGATTTAGAAACTATTTTCTTTTCAGGACCTCTGTGAAGTGGATGAGAAGGTAAAATGCTATCACTTTTTGACCCAGTGATATTGCCTTGGTCATATAAAGCAGCACTACAGTTTCTGTGGTGTCCACTGGAGGTAAGCACAGCAGCCTGTTGACATTCCATTTCCCATGTGCCTTTATTTTGGAAAGATCTAAAAGAAAAAAAATCAAAGTATGAAAACTAGTTAAATCTATTAAGCTATCACAGCAAAGCCAAGGGGTTTTATTTTATTTGTTTACATGGTTTTGATTATTTAGCTGTTCAAACTGCTTCATGCATGAAGTTGTAGGCATTACTAAGTTGCAGCAATTTAGCAACTTTCTACCTAAGTCACTATAAATAACTATAGTAAGTGTTACTATAAATAACTATAATAAGAGTGTGAGTCTCTGTCTGCTTCAGGTGTGACTTAAATCACCCTAATGTAAACCTTTTCACTGGAGCATAAGTTGAGGAACTGTGCCTTGGTTGGTATAACTGTGACAGGACAAGAACTAAAACACAAACTTACTTCAGGTTTTGAAGATGAAGATTCTTAAGAACTAGAGTGAATTTAGCACCGGGGAAATATATGAGAATGTAATAGAGATGAGAGACAAAAACTGTTACTAGTGGTTGGATATTAGTCAATTTTGATCTAATATCATCCTAAAAAACTAAGTTCAAGTAGCTAAAATTTGCAACAAACAAACAAACAAACAAACAAATAAATAAATGAATGTACATGAATCTTTGAGCCTGCATTTTTACTGTAATGCTAATTTTGCCACTGATTTAATGACAACACTTTGGAGATGAATATAAAAAATTAAATAGACTTTAAAAATACACTTTCTAAAAAAATGCACAAGAACATGCTTTTGTAGCAACAAGTGAAATCTTCAGGCTTAAGAAAGAATTTTTAAGTATTTTATTATGATGGCCCTTAACTCTTGTGTCTGACTTAGAGTGATCAGAATTGATATGAATATTTCTATGCATTTGTAGTTCTATAAAGCAGAAACTATTATGGTTAACATCAACTTAGAAAAAAAGAAAGGTATTTTCTTCCCATTCAAAATATCTTCTTTTACTGACAGTTAAGTGAACAATTCTGATACTGTCTTGATACAAGCAGAAAATTTTGAGACTAGCTTGCCTAAATGTCTGCTGAATTACAATAATTTTCAATTGCATCGTTCCTTGTATTATATACCTAAACATGCAAACCAATTTATTTCAAGTATTATTAAATTTCTGTTATAATATGTCTGACTGAGGTAAAAATGGCACTGCGGTCTGTGCTTATGATGAAATTTCAGTCTTGGGAGGTAACTACTAAAAAATGATAGCTGTTTGAAGAGATTCTATCATTGCAAATATCCTAAGCCCCTTTTACTAATAAAGAAGCATGTTCTCTGACACTAAAATATAACTTTTATAAATACTCTAGAGTATGCAGTGCTGTTTTTTTCCCTCCTTTTTAAATAAAAAGTGCCAAGCGCAGGAAAATGCAGTGTTTTCTGTAGAAAGATCACACCACCATTTTCTGATCTTAATTTAAATATTTGGTGTTGGGAAAAGATGGCTGTGCAGCCTTAATGGACCTGCTCGTATATCAGTCCTTATGCTCGTTTTGGCTGAGGTAGAGTTAATTTTCTTCACAGGAGCTGGTATGGGGCTGTGTTTTGGATTTGTGCAGGAAACAGTGTTGATGTCACATGGATATTTTAGTTATTGCTGAGCAGTGCTCACACAGTGTCAAGGCCTTTTCTGCTTCTCACCTCACTCCACCAGTGAGAAGGCTGGGGGTGCACAAGAATTCAGGAGAGGACATAGCCAGGACAGCTGACCTCACCTGACTACAGGGATATTTCAGACTATATGCCATCATGTTCAGCAATAAAAAGCTAGGGGAAGGTTGGGTAGACATTAGTTAGCAGGTAGTGAGCAATTGTACCATGCATCACTTGTTCTGCATATTCTAATTCTTGTATCATTATTATTATTATTTTCCCTTCTTTTTCTGCCCTATTAAACTGTATCTCAATACATGAACTTTACTTTTATTTATTCCAGTTCTTTCTGTGGGAGTAGGGGCGTAAGAAAGTGTCTGTGTGGTGTTTACCTGCATGCCAAGTTAAACTGCGACAGCCCTGAAACATGAAACTGAGTATTTGATCAATGGACTGCGTAGAACAGCTCAGAGAACTGATGAAGAACATATTTTTTTCTGATTCTAAAAGAAGCGGTGATTAAGATACTCTGAATGCTACAGGAAAACAAATTATAAGCACAATGCTATGCTATTATTATTACTATAATAATATTATTATGCATTCTGACATAAAACTCTCTGAGACTATTCACCAAACCTTCCAGTTTTCTGAATCACCTAAAGTATTTACCTGTATGGTGGCAGAGTTTTCTTCTTTCTTTCGTGCTTCCCTTTAAATAACTACACTCTGCTCTTTGGACACAGGATAATACCTTTTGTCTTTTTTTTTTTTTTTCTCCCTCCCTATTTTAAAGTCCATTCCATATATTATTTGGATGAAGGGCCCAGTGATAAAAACCTGCCACAACTGAAGATAAATTGCTTGAATAATAAAACAACACATTTTTTTTTCATCTTGTGTTCTGACCTTTTTGGAAGTAATTTTCATTCTAAACCTATAGTAAAGTCTATGTGATCTGTGTTCCTTTTTTGCCTCAGAACTATTTTTCTATGTATTTAATAGCAATTATTACTGTTATCTTATAGCTTACTTTGTTAAGACCAGAATTTTCAGACGTGAGTGCCTACAGTTATGATAGCTTTTGAATAGAAGAAAAAGATATTGCCCCCTCAGCCCCCTCCTCCCCCCCCCCCCCAAAAAAAAAAAGAAGCACTGATTTTTTTAAAGGAACTCTGCTTCCTACTGTAATCCATGCAGAGGCTACTTGGTATCTTTGAAAAACATGACACCTACATTGAAGTTCTTTGATACAGATGCTATGCCTTTACTTGGGACAGTTTTCGCAATTGAGCTTTAAATTTCTACCAGTTTAGTGCAAGGTAGTATTTAAGAACAGAGATCTACTCCAAATGCAAATGTAAAAGTAGACAAATATCTCCAAATTTGTAAAAAAGCATCTACTTGTTAAAACTAGCAATGCAAATCCACTGTAGCTACAGTTGAATAACTTGTGGTTTCAGTGGGATTACTTCAAGGGCATTTAGCATGTACACATACTTCACAAAAATAGTATCACTGTTGACATGGTGGCATATGGGACAAGAAGTGAAAGAATGATGTTCTCATGAAGGGAAATTATATAGACAGGATCAACTTTTCCAGACTCATAGATAGAATCAGCCTGGTTCTAAAGCAATGACTTCAATGACTTCAGTGATGCAAAACAAATTCCTCACACAGTTTGTGCTGGTTGACATAACTAGTCTTGAGAAAAAAAACAACAGATCCTTAATGATCAGAATGTCTTCAATAATTTCTGTTCTTGCTTTTGCTTTGTAAATATAGCTGCTAGCTTGATTTTAAAAATGGATAAAAAGCATTTTCCTGTAGATTGTTTTCACTGCTTTCACTTCATCTATTGCAATACCTGATACAGTGACTGAATATGACTAAGAGTGTGTGACCTCCAAAGGGTGGTGAAAACCTCCTTAGCACAGATATTTCACTGTCAACACACATCCTTTAAGCAATCCCCAGCTACCTTAGCAGGCATTCAGTTCTAGCCTTTACCCTTCACTTTTGCCATATGATGAAAGTGCACTCTGGCTTGACTCGTTATGTATTTTGTGTGAACTTTTGAAATAGGTAGCTTTTCATTTGGGAACTCACATACATATTTTAAATCTGGAAGGAACAAATCAAACGCATCAGCTTCATCAGAGAAAGTCCTCTTTGACCATGGTAAAATTTAAATCAACTGTATGTGGCCAAGGTCTAAATAAAGGATTGAAATCTTGAGGGTGGGGAAAGCTAATGTAAATGGCAATTAGAAGTATGCCAATTATCAGTCATTAAATGAGGTGGTTACAGGTACAATGTGAGTGCAGCCCTTTTTAAGCCACAATACGCTATTCCAGCATATCTTGATTTGTAATATTTAGAAATTCACTGTATGCTGAAAGAAGAAATTGCACTGCTTTTTAAATTGCTAACGTAGCTTCCTGCAATTTCCTGTGTTTTCTCTAGAGTCGCCTTTTTAAGACATCATCGTGCCCATAGCCAGGATTCCAGTACTGATTGAGAGACATGAATGAAAAATACCGTAGAATATACACCCATCCCTTGCACGAACATTATGTTTTCTATTTTTTTACTATGTAAAAAAAGTTTTTGTGCCCTTTCTCCAGTGCCATAATTACCATGGAAACAGAACTGCAAATTAAACCAGAAATACCAGGGTTTATACTCACAATAAAATAAACATATCCCAGATTTCAAGTCAACTGACATCAATTCCCTGATTTATCTGCATACATTTGATGGTTGAAAATTTAATTTTAGATTTCTGGGAAAATCTTGAAGTAGTTCCCTGTCTGAGAAGACAGAACTGACAATATAGAGAAGGCCAAATCTTAAAAAAACTGGATGGCTGATGTGTATATAGAGTACATGTGAAATTTGCACATTTTTTGAAATGTGTGCATATATTTATTTAGCTAAATACCTTTTCATTTAGAAATTCCAATGCACAGTTTAGATCCTGAAAACCAGGCTCAGTATATCTGTTTTGTCATATTAATTACAATCATAATTTATATTGTCTTCAGTCGTGTGGCTGAGATTTCTGTTGTGAGAAAGGCGAACTCTCACAATTTTGATTTAATATTGGTCTTCAATGGCTATGAAATCAGAATCCTTCAAATTATGTGCATATGTCTATTGTCTTATACATGTACATTCTCATAAATGAAATCTCACAGTCACTTATATACAGCAAGTATATATTCTACGAAAATGGGAAAAATTCTACTTTTCCTCACTTGAGAAGAGAGAAAGCATGAGCAAAAATTGCACTGACAAACTTTGGTGAAGTTATGAGACTTAGAGGCACAGAATAACCTGTATCTTTGTTTGTAAATGTTTGTTTCAGCAAAACCTTCAACATCATTTGAATCTTCATAGGAAAACAGCCATAACTGCCACTTCTGTGTGTATTTATTTATTACAAATGATCAAAATATTTAGCTTGCTATTAAATTTTACTTTCTTGTACTGTGAAATATTATTTAGAAGGGAGTTTGTTATTTTTTAAAATTCTTTTAATTGCAACATCATGAAGGTAATTCAGTGCCTCAGTGAATACAGGGAAATATGAATAAAGTCATCTCTACAATGTTTTCTATGAGTCAGGTATTCTTAAGTCTTATTATTTTTCCCAACAAGGAAATTTATTGTAGTAATACCTTACTCAGAACATCTGAAATTGTGTTTCTTTTAAAAATCAGGTCACCCAAGAATGCCACAATTAGAGAAGGCATTAAAATACATTTAATGAAATGTCCAACAAATTAAACTGGAGGGACACAAACCTTTTCAGCAGGGGTTGTAGTTCAAACTGCTTATTAAGATAACCTCCTGCAGGGCAGTTTACCTCTCATGCTGGTTTTTATATCCTTTCCTTGTCTTCTTTTTATTTGGCAGTAAGAATACAGTCTGTCCTGTTTTGCAAAACCTGGAACTTAGAATAACTTGAGCAGCACATTAAAAGTTTTAAAACCTGTTTCATGTGCCAAATACTAAAATAGAGAGACAACGTTTCTAGGGCTTAATTTATTGCCAAATTCTGTTAGCCACCCAGAAAAATGTGGGAACTGCTTACAAATACACTAACTAGTTCTGACATGTATGTTACTGAGAGTTCTGAATGTAGACAGAAAAAACTTAACAGTTTGATTAGTTAGATGCTTCCAAAACACTTAGAGGGAGTTTGGTAGATGTATACAATCTAAATGTTACCTCTCTTCCTTTTCTTGCCTCTTTGAACGAATCTGGTAGCTGTGCTCTGTTATTCCATATGTATCCATGCAACCCAGTATTGGTATTTCTGTGTCATTCTGTAGTTTAACAACGCTGTCTTGTAGTCTTAAATTCTCATGTTGCATTTTGAGAACAGAAGCTGTGAAATTTCCATGTTCTTTGTTACAGAAATCTATATTCTTGTGAAAAGAGATAAAACCATCATTAAGTAGTTATTTTTTCCACAATAAATGGGTGTATTTTTAACAAGCAAGCAAACAAACACAAAACAATGTTCTATGCTAAAGAAAGATCTAGCTACCATATATAATCATGCAACATTTAGAACAAACCAAGATAATTGCCTCCAGAAAAAAAAATAACTGTAGATAAATGGAAAAGAAAGAATAACAGCCTCTGTAGCATAATAAAGCAAATGAAAATTTCTCAACAAACATGCATTCAAAATACTATTGTTGTAAATTCATCACTTGCTTTGTAAAACTGATGACATAAAAGCAACCATAACAGCTATAGCTGCAGACTGTATTGCTGCCTCCAGTAAGAATTCCTCCAAAAATAAAAAAAATTACAGAACCGCATTACTATACTAGATATAGGGTATGTGTACAGGCACAATTTAATATCTGTATTGAGACAGTCACCTTCAGTTTCAGAGGAAGTAAAGTGAAGCCACATCAGCTGTGTCTGTGTTACTAAACCCTGCTTCCCATTGGGTCAGCCCATGTGGTATTCAAGTCAAAATACTGAAAGTGCAAGCCACACATGCCCTGTGACCAGGGGCTAAAGCCCCATCCACTAGCATATCAAGAGGGAATGATGGAGATTAGCTCTGGAAGCTGTCTAGCCAGGATACTCTGTTCTTTTTTTCTCCTATTACTTATGCCATGAAGGCTATGCTGCACACCGGAGTTTGCTATTTTGGAACAACCTCTGCAGAGTACTGCATTGCATTGTGTAATATGTCTGCCCTAACAGTATAGTGTCATCAACAGGAAATTCTCAAAAGGATTCTCAGATTACATACAAACAACTAAACCCCTTTGCATTTCATTAAGTTATGCTTTTTATTTATCTTATTGTTTTGGAACCCAGTAACTCATGAGTATCACAGGTTTTTGGTTCTTAGTGTTCTGCTAGCACAACTGTGTCTATTCCTTGCACTGACTGGTTTGATGGCATCTTTTCCTGTGAACCTTGCCTTGCTCTGCTAGTTTTAGGGGTAACTTATGAGCCAGGCTGGAATGGAAGTGCTAGGAAGTATAAGAAAATTTGGTATTTTGTGCAATGAAGGGGGAGCAGCTATGTCTTGCAAGTGGGAGGAGTGGCAGAACAGAAGGAGGAAGGAGAGTGCTAAGTCATCCTACCACTAATAGCTCTAGAATCAGCAGTAAAGTTATAACGGCATGAACCCCAAAACTCAGCTGGCACAGCTACATTGGCTTTGACATCTAAACCTTGAAAGTAACCCTGCCTGATGATGCATTACACCATACTTCCTTAGGCTAGCACTAGTCTGTGTAGTGCTCCGCTATACAGCACATAAAAATCTCCCCAGTTCCTGGAATCTGAATATCAAATACCTCACAGTCTTTAGTGTTTAAATCCTCACAATACATTAGTAAAGTAGGAAAGAACTATTAAGTCCACAAATCCATTGAAATGTGTATTGTCCTTGGTATATATAGTAACTGGATTTTACTGCTAGTATTTAACATACTCATGATATCTCCAAGGATTCTTGTCAGACAGCTCTTCTCAATCTTCAAGAAGAGTATCACTGTAGAGAAAAGCTAGACATGCATACACACACATCCATCTATGTTTCCACAGTAATATAGCATATCTATATCCATAGTAGTGTATATGTATGTATAGGTAAATCATCTTAAAGGTGTGGATATGCTTTGTGGCAACACGCCTGTACACGTGACATTCTTTCATGCATTTGTCAGAACACAGTAAGACAATGAACAGGCTACAAATGCCCCCTCAAATATATTTACATTGGTATTTACAAACAACATTATAGTGGGGATTTTTTAGGGATAGATACAGTAACTGCAGATGTAACTGCAGGGAATGTTTTGAAGTTTTGTGGAAGGCAGCGTATATACTGTCTATATTTATAAACTAAAGTTCTCCATAATCTTACGGCACACTTTTTATGAATTAAATTTTAAACATCTCTTGTTTGGAGAGAAACAAATGCTTAATTCTGAAAATAAGCTGTGTGGGAACTAAACATGTCAGGTTATTTAAGTAACATATGAACAAAGGGGTATAATATTAAAAAAGGGACATATTTTTCTGTGAGAATGATGACTGTTTAAACCTAAATAAGTGATGTCACAAAAAAATATAGGCTCACAGAAACTGTTCAGTAACTAGACAGTTACTGAATAATTTAGCTTATTTCTAGTTTAATACAATTAAGGTAAAAATCACTCCTAGCTATACCCATCTTCAGGCTGTGTTTGAATACCACTTGCTTTTGATTATGCTGCATGCCTTATTTTTATTTATTTATTTTATGCAAGCCAGAAATCTCTAAATCTGCCGTGGTGTCAATCTACATTTACAATAAATATATGTAACTGTTCTGCATACTTCATAGATTAAAGTAATTACCGTGTAATTTTCATACTCCTTGTTTTCCACCATCTCTTTTAGATGTGTGTTTTCAGATTTGATAACTTGGTATTGGAATTCCAATAACTAGGAAAAGATTAATTCTTAGTTAAAAACAATAATATCACTGTTAACTTGCATAGCACTCAGCATAGATATATTTAAGTTTAATTTTACAATATTTACGTAAAGAAGTACAAAACTTACTATAATATTTATTAAACTATAACAATAAAAAAAACAGAAAGAAAATCTAGAAAAGATTTAAAAATGCAAGGCCTCTGATTTTATTCACCCTTTTGAAAGAAGTAGCGACTGAGAAAAACAAGGAAGTTCACATGAAGTTACAAGATAAAAAGGACAGATTTTCAGGCCATTGCAACTGGATGAAATCTTAGTCATGACGCCTAGAAATGGTACCTACTCTTTTAGTGATATGATTCAGAACGTGGCCTGGTAAAAGAGTGCCACACAGTAGGAATCTCTTATTAACTTTAACATTAACTTTCCTATTGTCAAAACTAAACTATTACATTAATCACAATTTTCAGTATGTAGTCACCCTCTCAGAAAGCCCAGAGACAGCTAGGAACCTCTAAATATTAAAGTTCTTTTGGTTTGCAAACTAATTAATGAAGATAACATATTTGTTTTGAAAACTGAAATTTACCATTAAACCACTGGTATCTTATAGTTTCCAGCTCTAAAATTACTAGAATCTTCCATGCAGGTTTGTAACATTCTTCAAAAAGCTTTATAAAACACTGGAAAATTAGAAACTTTCTAGATAATCAAATAAACAGTTCTAGTGATAAAGCATATATTAACCACAAATTGGAAGCTTTCAAGATCTTTTGCATATTAAAATGGTAACTAGATTTGATAGGACTAATGAATTGCAATTTAGATGTACAGTTGACATTTACTGGTGCTTTCTTGTTTCAGTATCAATTTGACTGCTTTAGTAATATTTCACACATATTACAGCACTGCTGGCGAAAACTACAGCAAGAAATGTAATGTCTTTTTTTCACCAATAATGAATGTCATTATCAATTGTGTGGAGTAAAATGTTGCAGGCTGGTTTTGCTTGCTTGCATACCTGTTGTTTTGCTAACAATTTGTCTTTTGTCTCTAACTCCATTTTTAACTGTCTTTCCAGAAGAGTAGCTTTCTCCATGATAGTTGCTATAGTGATCTCCTTCTGATGAAGCTCCTCTGTCAGGTCAGAGATTTCTGTCTTCATTCTTTCCTGCTCAGAGCAATGGGACTGCTCCTCTAGATAAACGTGGTTGCTTATCTGTAGCAAATACATTTCAAAAAGAAAAAATGTTGTGCAGTAAATATGATTGCATCACTTGCTCCTTATCAGTGATTTTTTTGTTGTTGCTTCCAAGACACCAACTCTTCTAACTGAATCAATTTTGAGATTGTAAAATAAAATGTTTTCGTGAGTCAGCGCACAGAACTTTATTTGTTTTTACATCTTTTTTCAACAGTTCTCTTGTACTTTCAGTGGTATGTGTAGTAGTAGAAATTAATGAAATACAACACATTTCAATTAAAATTTTAAAATAAAATTAATAAATTAATAAAATTAATAAAATTAATGTAAAGTATTGGAATTTATGTTAAAGAATATCTGAGAAACTATCCATTCAATAAGCTTAAGAATGATTTATTTATATTGCTCTAAAGTTAATTTAGGTTTAAAATAGGTTTAATGAAGCAATATAAATAAATTGATCTAGAGACTCTTTAATAAGAAACTATGTTAGAAATAAAGAGAATATATGGTAAATCACTTTATGAGAATTTTTCCTGCTATAACAGATAAAATTTAAGGTCATACTTCCTACACTATCTCCTGTGCAGAGTTCTTCAAAGTATCAAGAAAAAAAAGATTGTCTTCATAATCTTCCTACTATAACCAACAATTTAGTGTTGATGGATTTTTTTATTGTCTAGGAAACAAAACTGCAAAAACAACATAACAACCTTTGGAGCTGTTTTAACAATTCCTTGCAGTAGTGTAGTGTACACAATGATTAACAGATGGCATTTAATTTTTATTTATGGAAACTGCACAGAAATATTACAATTGTAAACAAATATGTGTAGATGCAAAAACCCTAAGAGCTAGATCATGACTGTCATGCCAAAATTGCTGCATCCAAGTCAGCTGCATCCAGAGACGTTCAAAACCCATCTGGATGTGTTTGTGTGTGATCTGCTCTAGGTGACCCTGCCTTGGAGGGAGGTTGGACTAAATGAGCTTCAGAGATCCCTTCCAACACAATCTATTCTGCGATTCCATGATTCCTGCTTATATTGCTACTCAGCAAAACCATGACATACCTGTTGGGCAAGTTCTGAACATCTCTTGCTTCCCAAGTATTTTGGCCTGCCAAGCCATGCAGCACTCCACAGTGCCACACCACTGCTGCTTCCTCACAGCACTTCTGAAATGTGCAGTGCAATGTGATGCACAGTTCAAACTAAAAAGCTCTGCCCTAGACTGTGTAGCAGGTACCTGTTTAAGCTTAGCCTTGTGTGGGTACCTGCTATAGTTCTGACTTGTATCAGTTGATGTGTTTGCTTAACCTACCTCTGAGACCACCTACAAAGTACATCCTACCTCCTATAGGCTATTAATTACTCATAGCCTTGGAGGCTTTATTAGTTTCATGGCATTATCTGAATCACTGTAATGCTTAGGCATGGTCTCTTCCATTATTTCAGTGAAGTAGGTAGTTACTGCACAGACTCAGGATGTCAAATTTACAGCTACACGACCATCTCCAGAAAAGTAACCATGTATGCAATCCTTTTCATATATGAAAACTTCATGCTCTCCTAAAAGTACAATGTATTGTCCTGGTCTCCTCTGCATATGCATATACCCCTGGTCAGTACTTTCTTCTTAAAATTGTACACTGCATTTAAGATCTGGAAATACCTTGTTTTGCTCTTCTTGTTGGCGTTCTTGACTTCCTGCGAATAGTAATAACTCAGTGTTTTTATTTTCTAGTTGCTCAGTATGTTGAACATGAAAGGATCGAGGCCTTTAAATAAGAAATAAACAGAACATGAAACAAGCAGAATGTTCAATACTCTTTAGCTTACAGTATCCTCTTCACAGTGTAATACTGTAGTGGACCTACTTGCTGATGAAAAAAACCAAACCACAACCAATATCTGGCCTAAACCAGGTGGCAGATGTCTAGTGATTCAGGACACTGAAAGTATGTACAGAAATAATCCTGAAAGCTCTTGTAGATTGGTATTTCATATAATCTCAAATGGCTACAGCAGATTACTCTAAGTATGTTAGGGAGAATTTTAATTGCAGTATTTTCGAAGTGTTTTAATGCTGAGAAAATGAAAGACTGTATATAGGTACAAAAATAGGAAATGTGTTGATTTGTAAAGATCTATGCATCATTAAAGCCTTTTAACAGATCCTGCATCCGTTGCCTGAAATCTGGTCATATATAATTATCAATGAAAATGTTCAGTCTAAAATGGTTTAGAATCTGATACTTGAATTCAGAGTATCTCTTTAAACAGAGTTAGTTTAAATAAAAAGTTATTAGCTCAAAATTACTTAATTTAAATCCTGTCTTCAACATACATACTTTATTTCAGTTTCTTGCATGTCTTTATACTCTTTGATTTTCAATAATTCTGTATGCAACCATCGGCATTCCAGTTGTATTCTTCTCCAGAGACCATCCCGTGACTGTAGCTCATTTCTCATTTCTGAAAAATCTGCCTCCATATTCTAAAGAAACAAGCAAATGCATAAACAGTTAAATAAAATAAATAGCTTAAAATGCTGTATTGTAACACATTGTATTTGATACCTGTATCACTTGTATGAAAGGACACACATGATTTTCATTCTTGAAAAAGGTATTGCTTTCAGGTCAGCTCCTTCAGAAATCTCATTTAAAAATCAGATGCTGAATATTCTTTAGCTCTTGCAATGTTTCAATGCATCTGTTCCTGAAACTATTCAAGGAAACATCATTCAGAAGTTCTTTATTGTACTAAATCCATCTAAAATATATTGTTGGCTTCTTTTAGCAGGTTCTGTATCATGGAACATGTTTCACATAGGAATCGGTGCCATAAGAAGCTTCCTTCTTTTTATTTTTTTTGTAACAGCATTTACAAATTTATAATCTTGAAAAGTACAATGCTATAGAAATCATCTCCAGAACTGGTTATATCTGCATGGAGTTAGTTGCTTATTTAAATGAACATTTTCAAAATTTTCAAAAAATCACAAAAGAGATTTTTCTTAGGGACTCGACAAGTCATCTCTGTGTTTTACCTTTAATTTCTGATTGATAATGTGGTAGAAAACCTGAAGACATTGCATTTGGCATCACAAAATATGATTTAAAAGATCAGAATTCCACAAAAATACACTAAAAACATACTAAAGAACTTGGAAATATAACCCATCAAAAGTAACAATAATCTGTTTTTGCAATAATAATATCCAAAGAATATTTATTTCTTGTCACCTAAGAGCCAAAAGCTTGTTCCAGATTTAAAAAAAAAATAATTCAAGAATGTTGATCCTTTAAAACCATTGCACTAAAAACATTTTTATTTTTCATAATTTCCTCATTTTTCTATCTTTGAAAGCAAAAATAAAGCCTTTAAAATTTCAAAACACAACTGGAATCCAGAAACGACACTGCAAGCAAGAACTTCAAAGGTTTATTTCCCTTAGAGCCTCATATGAGAATGACCTTCTTTCCAAGAAGCCTGTGGTTTTCCTCTGGCTGAAAGGACTGCTGAAGATAGATATGTAGTGCTTTTACATTGTTTTTTTTTTATAGGGGCTGCATATATGTATTCATTCATCTTATCCTTACATTAAGGCCAAGAGACCTTTTTTAAACACTGAAATGCAAGTTTGGGCATAATCAAGTGAAATAAACCTTAATGAACTGTTAAAATTGCAAGATTTGCTTATAATCATCTTCATTACTTCAGCATTCAAGAAATAGCCACAATTTTTTTATAACATACCAAATTGAGAGATGGTTACCCCTTTGATTTCAGTCTGGGGTGGATAAGGAAAATGAATTTTGCACAATTGTGTGGCAGAAGTCACATTGTCTGTGGCAGACTGCAGTTGTCATACATATTTACATAAATTGTATTTTCTTCTGTGAATTATAATAGTAGCAGGAACAACAGCAGCCATAGCAGCAGCTGCAATAATAATTGAAACATGACTTCAGGTCAAGAGTTTCACAGTTTCACATATCACTTAAAAAAATAAATTTAGATATGCACCACTTATTATTTTAGGAAACATTTATTGCATCTGGCCAAAACATCAAAATGAAAATTAATTTTGAACCAGAAAACTTTAGGTTTTGTAAGAATAACAAATGCCTTCCCATCACCCTTCCCTTCTTCCTGGACTCAACTTCACTCCTGAATTCTCTACTTTTTCCAAGACAGTGGCACAGAGGTATGAGGAATGTGGTCAGTTCATCACATACTGCCTCTGCTGGACCTTCCTCAACAGGTGGAGGAATCTTCACACTCTTCCCCTGCTCCAGCTTGGGATCCCTCCCACAGGAGACAGTCCTCCATGAACTTCTCCAATGCAAATCCTTCCCATGGGGTACAGTTCTCCAGGAAAAGAGTGCTCCAGGATGGGTCCTCTGTGAGGTCACAAGTCCTGCCAGGAAATCCCCTCCAGCATGGACTACTCTCTCCACGGGGCCAGCTAAGATTTCCCCTGGTGCCACAGCATCCTTTGGGCATTCACCTGCTCTGGTGTGAGGTGCTCCAGGGGATATAGGTGGATCTCTGCTCGACCATGGACCTCCATGGGCTGCAGAGCCACAGCTGCCTCACCATGGTCTGCACGATGAGCTGCAGGAGAATCTCTGCTCTGGTTCCTGGAGAACCTCCTCCCCCTCCTTCTGCTCTGACTTTGGGGACTGCAGCGCTGTTTCTCTGACATATTCTCTTGTGCAGGTCTTTTTTCCCCTCTCCTTAAATATGTTATCCTAAAGGTATTTGCCACTGATGGGCCTGGCCTGCCCCAGTGGCAGGTCCATCCTGGAGCCAGCTGGCATCGTGTCTATCAGACACAAAGCTTCTAGCAGCTTCTCACAGAAGCCACCCCTGGAGCACCCCCACTACCAAAACCTTCCCAACGCAAACCTAATACACTGTTCAACCTTTTATATAATTGTATTATGTATTTCTATGTAAATTAGTGTCTAGCACTTAATGCAGACTTTTAAAGAACCAAGCCTCCTGTGTGATGTTTTCAGGCTGCCTCTCATGTCTGGGTGCAGATAGGTTTGTCACATAATTCGTAAGGCAGAAAAATAGACTTCAGTCTCCATTTGAATCTTCCAAACATTGTACAGCCAACAGATTGGTCTTCCATACAATTCATTTTATCACTTCCTGATTAGTAGTATGAGAGAAATGTTTAGAGGCGTACATGAAATGGCCATAGGCAAAGAGGATATATGAGGCACAATACAAGTCTTTCATTACCATCAGTCTTCTTCACACCAAGATTCCCATCTACTCCTTCCTACTTTACCCATATCATGTTCAACTATTTCCATCCTCCTCCTAACTCTTCTTCATGCAACCCTGCTTATTTTTTCTGGCTGATAATAGGCCACTTTTCTCATCAGTGTTTCCCTTCTGTAGCTTTCCAAATGTAGCTTTTCTAACTGATACAGCAACATTCCACACCACCAACACAATTATTCTGCAGCTTTTTGCCCTTTAGGTGATAATGTTATGTGCATCTAGCTCTACTTCTACTTAAAATGTCTTCAGTGCTTCTCACAGTTCCTGTATTTTCTTCACAATTCCAAAATTCTTCCTGCTTGAAGATTTTCTTAAAGGGTACAGTACAATGACATCTACTCTCTCCATCTTACAGCACCTACCCACTTGCTCTAATTGCCATGATTTGTTCCACTCCATATTCTACTCTCAGTGCTTTTGATGCAGCATTTTTAACAGGCATCAAAACAGAGGTTTTTGTCTGCATACTGATAACTTGTATATGGGCAAAAGTCTAAGTGAAGCAATGTCCAAATGACGACTTGGCTGTTCTGACACTACCTGAAATTAACCTCTGCCACATATATGCTAATTCCTATAAAGTATATTGCATATGCTGTTATAACTCTGCAAAGCTGTCTATAAATAGAAATAGATCTTTCTCCAGAAAGAATTGACGTTCCTAGAGTCCATTCAATATATACTGAATCTAGAAGTGCTTAAATAAATAAGAAAAAGCATAACTGATATATGTTACCAGAAGAAAACAGCCACGAGAATCTCATTCCCAACCTGTTTCAAACACAGCTAATAAAAAAGGCTGTTAAGACCTTGTGTTATCTCAATCTTGTCAGAACTCATATACCACGACCAGAAGAAGAGGCACAAATGTCTGCCTTCATAGATCAGTGCTAAGTTGAAAAACAGTGAACTAGGGATACGATAAAAACTGATGGTTCTTTACATGGTGAGCAACTTAAAATTCAATGACTGCAAAATCTCCTCTCAAAAATAGCAAAGTATACTATACACTTACTTGCTAGTTATATGGGCACAGCATGCAACAAGGCACAAGTCAGATAAAGAGATTTCAAAGAATTCATTTGTATACAAGGCACTAAGTGAACTAGGATATGTTCATGTAGATGCTATGGATATAGGAAAGTTATAAAATCCTAGATAAACAGACAAGAATAAAATATACTACTACAAATCAAACCTATTTCTTTTTTATTCAAAACAAATTGCACTGTTCGCAGATCACTGTGTGTTCCTGTAAAGACCTTTTATGCAGGCATCTCAGTGTAACTTTTTAAAGTATACTCCTAAGTAATTAATTTCCCAACATTAACTCCACAGTCAGCATGAAAACTATTACTACCTGGCACTGGTTTTGGTACATTTTTAGTTCCTCACGGAGTTTCAGGTTTTCCTCTTCCAGTTTATACTTGTTTATTGCTATTTCATTCACAGTAGCCTTTAGTTTTTCAATAATCAAATCATCCTTTTCACTTTCAGGTTGGGCACAGGTAATTACCTCTTCTTGGTTTTGTTTCTTATTGTGTATTTGGAATTGATAATTCTGGGTCTGCTTCTATAAAATAAGAAAATATTTTAAATTAATTCAATAATTATATGCAAATTGCTAGGACCAAACCATTACTACTGAAATCATAAAGCTATTTCCATCTTCACTAGGATTTGCTTAGAAAAGATGGCACAATTAGAATATTTGAATTGCATCTCTAAAGGATACTTTTTTGCCTCATGTTCCTCGCTGTCAGTAAAAGAAAAATGTTTCAGAAACCTTCAAGGACACAGAATTCTTTTCAAGGATTTTTTCTTCTTGCTGTGTGTTTTCCTAGTACTTAATGCTAATGAGCCTCAAATGTGAAAAAGGTGATTATGATGACCTACTCAAAGCAGTTACCTATAAAAAAATAATTTGAGAGAAATGTTCCTCTTTGATTCATTGAACGCAGTAGGAGTTGTGTATGTGTGTGTGCCTCAGGATAGATATTAACCTTTGACTAGCATTGCATAGTTCATGTATAAACCTCTCAGTTATTACAGGAAGTGTACTTCTTTGAGATCATTATCCTTAAATCTATGGAAGAAGCATTTGCACACTCTGTAGAGTCTTATGCTCCATTCAGTTTCTTATACTAATTAAAATCCTAAAACAAAAACTTCGGAAAATTAGTTTTGCCAGTGTCTCTGAATTCATAGGCATTGTGAATAAGCATACTTACTATGGTTTTCGCAGTTTAAAATACTATCCACATGGATCCCTCCCCTGGGAGATTAACAAGCAGTACTAATCTTTCAGAAGACTGAGAATTAGTTGAGAAATTACAACAAAATATAACCTGAAAACCATATATCATGTACAGAGATCAAATTGAGCAAGAAAATATATAGTAAAAATAAGTAGGGCTACAAATATCATATTTCACTGACAAGGACTGGAAAAAAGTCGTGCTTTAGACAGCTTTTGATGTTATTGACTATGTTCCCGTCATTTATGTTGGCTGAGAACCTAAGTAGATTGGATCACTGGCTGCATATCAAATAAAAAGCCAAAAGAAAATGCAGGTAAGTTTCACTCCTATAGATAACAAATTAAGGTCCATTTGACATCCAAGTTATGGAGTCTGACATACCAAACTGTCACTGCATCCTGTGAAAAAATATAGTGCAAGAGTCCAACTGGCAATCAAAGACCTCACAAAAGAGGATTTAGAGACAAAGATACAGGAACAATTAACACTTTTGAAAATGTTAAGGGGCAACAATCCAGATTTTGATTTTAAAAAATAGCTGCTGTTACGTTACAGTTGTGAGAAAAATTGTCTTTGAAGAAAGTTCACTGATGGCAATGAAAGCCTCAACAGAAAAATGTGAATTATCATTCTGAGTACTGTATTTTGACTTTTCTAACTATAAAATCAATATGTATCAGTCAATACTTTCGTCTAGTCAAAGACTTGCTTTTTCAACACATTTTTATGGAGGTTCAGTAGCTGGAATGTAATTATCTCAGCAGCTAAACCCAAAACTTAAGTGTCATTCTTGGAAACTGGATATGAGTAAAGAGTCAGTCTCACAGGAACTGTTAAAAAAAGGTTTCACTAGAATAAGATCCAATGGCCTTACTAACAGTGGAAAAGGCAATTACCAGCCAGCAATGTAACTGGCTTCCCTTCACCTAATTTTCGAGGTGTCTCGTGGCCCAGTCAATTTGTACATTATTTTCTTTATTTTTTTTTTTTAAGAGCAGGATAGGGCATCATTAAATCACAAAGTCAGGAAAGCACAGAACCATAACTAGAAAGTTGAAAAATATGATAAAAAAGCGTTAAGTGAGCCAACAAACAATTACAAGAATGATTCTGGAGTTGCATATGAAAATTCATTTGTCTGCATAAATGATATTGGTGTATATTTTTGATCTTCAAAAAAATGAGGGCTATTGGACTTGAAGGAACGTTATATTTGAGTCAACATAGTAATGGCACGTACTACTTACTTGGTAAGATACTTTTTAATAACTTGTCATAATTAATTGCATATCAATAAATAGCACAGAAGAGAAAAGTATCTCCATAATATACTTAAAAAGTAAAAAGGCATATTCTTTGGGTTTTGCAGTTTGCTTTTTTTCCCAGAAATGTTGTACTTTTCATCTTGGTATTTGTTCATTTTCTCATTTTCATGAAAAAAATAAAATAACTGCATATATTATTAGATCTTCCAGTATGGGTCTGCCTTACCTAAAGCAATATATTCACTATCAGTATAGACATACATTATCAGATTCACTGTAAGCTTAATTTTTTAAAATAAAGTTAACTCTAGCTGAGGAAACAGTTAATTTTCTTCCTAGAACACGAAGGTAGGAATTTTACCTGAAATAAATTATGTTTCTCAAGCAATAATTTTTGTTCAGCATCTAAATAATTTTGTAATTTGTATAGTTCTAAGAAAAATCTAGTTTTTAAATTAATACATAATCTTTCCATAATTCTGGAAAGAAGAAAAAAAAGAACAATTATATAAAGCAGCCATCCAATCATTCCCTGCAGAAAAAAACCAGTCTTAAGGGCTATTAATCTGACAAAAATGGTGGTAAATATAATCATTGAATAAAAATTATAAAATATTTTAAATCATTGCTGCAGATATTAAAGTTACTGGTGTAATACATTCATTTTTTTGGATGGTAGTTTCTGGGACTTTAAAGCTATATCAGTGTCAAGCAAAGTAATCAGAAGGGAATAAAACTTAATATTCAGACACATTTTAAGAGCTTGCTTTTTGTTGTTGTTTTTTTGTTGGGTTTTTTGTGGGTTTTGTGGGTTTTTTGTTTTTTTTTAATAACAAATGGGTCAACAGCTTCATTGAATAAATTTTAGTTCCTGCTCTCTTTGCAACTGCTGCTTCAGGCTCTGAGTTCACTTAGTTTAAACAAAAAACTGTTTAACAAATTCTATTAACATCAGATTTATCTAATACTGATTTTGTATTTGCACTTACATTCTTATTTATAGTGTATTTGAATTTGCTTTTAGATCATACCATATCTTACATGTTCACAAATAGACTTTAAAGGCAGTAGCCTACAAAATAAGGAGAACTCCAGTTACTAGAGCTGTTGCTCTTTTAGTCTGAAATATTAGCAAAATAACAGTAGACAGCTTTATTCAGTGAAAACTAATAAACTGTTATGAGAACATAATTTTTCACAGTGGAAATGCTGTTCTAAAAAGGCAGATGATGTTTTATAATTTACCTAAATATATTCCCAAAATTTAAATAAATAAAATTTTTTTCTACTGCAACAAAATTGAACACTTTCCAACATAGATTTACACCAATCTTATTTCATAGCTTTCCTAATACCTCCTTTGGCATTTAAAGCAATAAATATCTTCCTATTTTACAAAACATGATGAAAATGGGGTTTCAGACTACTTAATGAAGACTGCAGGTTCAAGGCCTTACTAAAGCACTGCTGAGCTTAGTACATTTTCAACACACCAATTATTTCATGAACACTAGAATTTGCTGAATATATTCCAAGCACTCATTTTTCATACTGCATAATTAATCAAATTATAGCATTGTCTTACATTATTTTCACATTTTAATCTTGAATAAGGTTATTCTCAAATTAGCTGGATCAGACAGTTTCACAGCAGTGATATATTTATTCAGTGATAGATGTCTAATCCATTTATTATTCTTGGAGTAGCACTGTTGGCAGCTGTGCCACAGTCCAAAGCGTAGTAGCTTTTCTGGTAGTAAGAACTTCCATGTGGAAGAGACAGCAACGTTATGTGGAACTAGGATGTGTGTAGGGTGTGTCCGTGTAGGTACAGTAACCTGAAGGTTGCAGAAGTTAGTCCTATATCTTACAGAATAACATGAAAGATAGACAAGTTTAAAATAAAGATCCTAAACCCCCGCTTAATGATGGTAGTATGAAACTACTTAAAATCTACTAGAGCTCAATTTTTTGATCATAAATTCTCAAAGTATCTAAATCATCTACATCATAAATGGAGATTGCAGCTAGGCAACTAACTCTCACTTTCAATTTATATTTCTCTGCTTTGTCGACAGGACCCAGTTTAGTAAGCTCTCAAAGCACACACTGCTTTACTATGCTCTTTACAATGGATAGATAGAGAAAATAAAAATTTTGGGGGGTGTTTTTTCTATCCATCAGTTTACTGGTTAGACTGTTCTTCCCATATGTGAAAGTCTGTTTAATAATCCCCTCCAGACAGAATCGGAAAGGGAATCTTCCCATGTTAGTTTTCTACCTAACAAACAAATGTTATTTTACAACAGGCTCTGGGATTCTTCCTTTTGAAGTTGCTTCACTTTGCACAGAATAACAGCAAATTTATTGCATAGGTAAAAAAGAAGCAGAAAAAATTAGCACACTTAGCAATTTTATCGCTCAGTTGTAAGAAATGAGTCTGGATATCAGTTTCTGCACCAGTGAATGAAGCCAGAGGAATATCTCTACATGCCAGTTGTCTATAGCCTAACTTTCCTGTTGGTTCAGTACATATTTGATTATTCCACTGATCATACTCTGATCTAACTCTGAGAAGTCAAGGCTGGGAATTATGATCAGAAATCAGTATCTTCCTGTATCCAAGAATAGGTCTGCTACAACCCACTTTGTGTCCAAAAGGACAGGAAATATCACAGAATCCTGTCATCAGCACTTATCATCTAGTCCCCCAGCCAGTATGCTGGATTCTGTGGAATGTATTGTGAAGTGCCTAACCTTTTCTCATACATTACCTAGGGAAATCTGGCACTGAGGTCAAGGTTGTGAATTGCCTCAGGTACACGGGTGCTGACAAGATATCTGTGTAGCAGGCAGCTTTCCAATCCTAAATCCTTTTTTCTGTGTAGCCCAACATGCTCAAGGTTCTCCTGACATCTATAAAACTTGAATTAATGGTCAGTATTATGTGACAGTACCGTGCATATGTAACAGGTCTCATGCCTCAAGAAATCATATTATCAAGTACACAGACACTTAACAGGAAAACAGCAATATTTATTTAAAGTTACCCTTAGAAAAATTAATATTAATTAATATTAAACTATGCACATTTCTTTCCAGAGCAATAAAATTGTATAATACTTGTAGAATTATGAGCAAATTAAAGATTGCAGCTATAAATAACAATTTAGTTCTAAAGGCATATTAAATCTAGAATATAATAATGAAGTATTCTTACCTCCGGTTTCTTACATGAATTTCTTGGATCAGGTGATGTCTCTAGGCTTTCCTCACATTTTTCTCTACTTTCGACCTTTTTTTGTTTTAACTGGTGTGACTGTAGCTTTCCATAACTATGTGTCAACTTTGAAAACTAAAAATGAAAGTGGAGATGAATATCCAGAATCCATCAAAGATGACCACATGGCCAACGTTTTCTTTAAACTAGAAACATCAACTTCAGCTTCAGCATTCTAAATATTTAATCAATGTAACAAAAAAAATCGATTAATAAAGTTAGTTTATTATAGATGAAAAAGACTAAGCTCTCATATAAATGCTAGCTAACTCTTCAGATGGGCTAATTTGACAGCTACTTAACTCTGCCGAAATTCTTCATGGCATTGTTACCCACAGAGTCATTTCCTCGACAATATTTGTATGGAATGTTCTGTACTTGTTTACTGCCATCTTGTGTTGACATTTTTAAAGGGTGCTTCACTAGTCAGAATGAAAGATTAGCATTAATGTACTTTAAAATTGCATGTTTCTTTTTTACCATGAAATTTTTTGAAACGTTATGTACATGATGATTGCCTTCTGCTGGAATCGTGAATTACCATGGAGTGCCTCGCACTAAAGAGACTACAGACACTGACTACTGATCTTTCCATGAAAACCTGGCTTAGGACTCAGAGGAAAGGAGTCAGAGAAGGGAAGGCACCAGGAGAAGTACCAGCCCAGAAAAATTGCCAGTTTGATCAGCAATTCACCCTACTGCACGAGCAAAGGTTCTGTCTAGTGGCTGTTGATACAGAAAACTGGCATTGTCTGTAAGGGATATGTACGTTTGAGTTTGGAAAAAAAAAAGCAAAACCAAGGATATTGACAAAGGAAACACTAAAACTATGGAAAGCTGAGTGAAAGAATTTTGTAAACGATGTTGAGTAGAAAAGAACCTTACAACTATAACTACTTATAGTGTCTCTAGTTGTGTAGTTCCTTTAAATTCCGGTATGTATGACTTTAAAAATTCTGACTCTAACATATAGTTCTTTATATGGTCAAAATCAAAATCAATAAGGTCTCATATTTTTGTTAACTTCTCAAAGTGAACTACTGTTTGGAAAAGAAATTACTTCCGAGGAAGTAATAGGAAATGGAATGGAATCCTATTAAATGAACATGGAATGAGCAACTGATGTTTGTGCAGATAAAAAAGTTGGCCACAGAAGTCCAGAAAAGTTAGAGAAACTGGATTTAAAAAAATCATCTGGAAGCTTCTTAGAGACATTGGAGATGAACTTGGGAATCATAGTATGGTACAGCAAAAACTAATTGAAAAGATCATGAAAAGATAGATTGAGCTGGACTAAAAAGTTTCATGAAATGGGGAGACCCCAGATTTGACCAACTAGGAATTGTCTAAATAGCAATTCTGTAACATGGATTTACAGAGCTGAGATACCACCTCCAAAACCAAATCAGAAGTCTTGCAGAGTAGCAGCTTGTCATTGAAGTTGACTTTGCCAGAGAACACAGTCAAGATAAAATATTTAAAATGAGTCAGAGTATGCAGTCTCAAACAACATGTAAGTCATTGCCCTTGGAAGAAAGATACCCTTTTTCAAGTAATAGTTTTTTCTCTTGAATATATTATGGCATATGTGCACTGCCTGGGAAGAGCAAACTCAGATAAGACAGGTATTAGAAAGTTCATGCTAAAAAGGCTGGGAAAATATAGGCTCTAACAATTTGGCAAATCACTTTAAAATGGAACAGAATGGCCAAAATGAGAAAATTCAGTTTGAATATTTAATCGCAGTAGGATATTACAGACAGATTATGGTCTGGATGTTATCATAACTGGAAACCAGAGTAAAATCCATTTAATGCTAGATATTTGCTTTAAAAGGTCCAAGTTGTTCTATTTGCATGTTAGAAAAACAACCAACCAACCAAAAGAATCAAAAGATGAGGCACTGCAGTGAGTTCTGGGGTAGAATTCATCTAAGTTTAGATTTCTGAAAGTTAGACATACAAGCCTGAGCTACTCTGCATTAGAAAAAGCTGCCTGCAAATGCTTAGTCATTTCAGCTATCTTAAATTCTTGTCATACACTGACATGAATTGTATTCTAGGGGCGTCCATTTCACTCTGTTGATTCTAAAGGGAGCCTGAGGTAGTTCAGACATAGCCATCTAGCTTTTGAATGTCTAAGAGAAGCAATTAGTTGCAAAGTGCTTAGAGCAAGAATGGATTCTTGTTCTTTTGTTGAGAGATTTCTGTCATTTTCAAGAAAGAATAATTATGAAACATTAATAGATATATAAAACAGAAGGAATAAAGTAATGAAGATGAACCTTTAAAGTTTTTGCTATTATGACAAAATGTTGGACATTTGAATGAGTACAGCAGTGTAGCCTAGGAGTTTCAAGTAAAAGCTAGAGATGCAGAGTGGGATAGTTTGACTGTCTAACATAGCTGACTGGAATTGTTCTGACAGGCAGACTTCTGTTTATCACACAGAGAATCCAGGCAGGCTTCCTAACATAGGCATTCAACAGTTCACTTCTTCAGTCAGTGTGTATAGTGTGGGTTCTCCATGAAGACATGGTTTGGTGAAAGGATAAGAATGGGGATCAGAAAATAAAATGCAAACAACATCAGTGCTGAAAAAAAGAGAGAAAACAGGTTGCATTTGCCCATGGAAAGGACCTGTAGGGCAATTAACAACTTCAACATAAAAATCTTTATGAAAAATGGTCTGGAATTTCAATTTCAGGAGGTTCAATTTCAGTGAATATCTTAGCAACAACATGTAACGTAAATCAAATAATTTTTAGCACGTGATTAAAAAAAACAGGAAGTGAAAAATATTGCAGCAAATGTGGAAAAGGAGAAAAAGAAAAGAGGGACCTACTATATTTTGGGGGATAGTTCTGCATTGCTAAAGATGCCTTACAACTTATACGTAAAAAGTCACACTATTTTTCATTGTGTGATGTTTATCTTCTCAGTAATCATGATAAGAATCTGTTTCTTTTTCTGTAATTTGTGTAAATTATAAAACAGCTTTTATTACTACTTACTTTCCCAAATGATTAAAAGTGTTAATTACAAAACAACCAAAGCATTCACTGCTTTCATACAGAACTGTTTACAAAATCAATTTTTGTGTATAAAAGAAAATATAAATTAAAAACAACATAACATTAAAAATAAGTAATATGTTTATTAATCTGGTGGATTCATGTGGTGTTATCACCTCTAAATGAAAATAATTATATCCAATTTATGCAATTCAAGACGATTATATAGTAAGTGTGATGACTAGAAATTTTGAATTATAGCACTTAGTTTCTGGTAGGAGAATCCAGTGAAGGGAATAGAAAAATTGCAGGAAAAACAATGCAGAATTGTGTATGTTAACTTGTAAAATCTGAGAAACAGAATCAACTGTTGTTGCTAAGAATTTTGATTCATGACTGAAGTAAAAATCAATGAAGAATCAAAAACGCAGGTGCAGAGTAAACACAGCCAAATAGAATCATAAAACCATAGAATGGTTTGGATTGACAAGGACCTTTAAAAGATCATCTAGTTCAACCCTCCTACCATGAACAGGGTGACCTTTCACTAGACCAGGCTGCTCAAAGTCCCTTCCAACTCGGCCTTGAACACTTTCAGGAATGAGGCATCTGCAACTTCTCTGGGCAACCTGTGCCACTATCTCAACACCCTCATTGAAAAAAAAAATGCTCCTTAGGTTCTGTAGGGAAATGCCAGTGAATGTTTATTGTAAGTCACAGATGGCAGGTGGAATCTAGGACCCAGGAGCTGGAGAAGGAGCTGAACTGAAAGTGAAAGGACTGACCATGCCATGTAAGGAAGATGCTTGTACGACACGGCAGTGTCTGATTGGACGAGAAAGAAGTGATATGAGAATTGCTTCTCAGTGGTTAGAAAAGTATAAACTATATGTAGATTATAAAAAAGTATTCCTGTAAACAATAACCGGATTTTTTCTCTGACACTACATCTGTGTGGTTGTGTGTCTTCGGGGGGGTCCGGGAAGCCACAAGGTTCAGTAAGTCTTTCAGTTTAAAATCCCTGTCCTTTCTCCTGTTACTACAGGCCCTGATAAAAAGTCTGTCCTCATCTTTCTTATAAGCCCTCTTTAACTACTGAAAGGCTGCACTAAGCTTTCCTTGGAACCTTTTCTTCTCCTGGCTCAATAACCCCAACTCTCTCAGCCTGTCTTCACAGGATTGTTGCTCCAGACTTCTGATCATCTTTGTGGCTCCTCTCAACTCACTCTAACAGGTCCTTGTCTTTGTTGTACTGGGGGCCCCAGATCTGGTTGCAGCACTCCAGGTGGGGTCTCAGCAGAGCAGAGCAGAGGGGAAGAATTATGTCCCTCGACCTGTTGGTCACGTTTCCTTTTATGCAGCCCAGGATACAATTGGCTTTCTGGGCTATGAGCACACTCTAAAATAAATAAAGTCAAAACAACTTCCCAGTATCATTACTCTGGGTTACTCATGCTTTGATACTATGGAAAGCTTATCAGACCACGTTAATAGTCCCTAAAACCAGAAAAATGTATAGCAAAGATGTGATAAGAACAGTTTTAATCTTAAAATTCCTAATGTGCATCAGTCTTGTTAGCATGAATCTAATTATGTATTTTATTCATTTTCAGCTTGTTAGTTCGAAGTCAGGAAATCATGTCTTTCCCTTAAAAACAGATGCCACAATCACATCAAAAGCCACCCAAGGTGTTGGGACATGACAGTACAGAAATTATAATGGAGTCTGGTAGGAAGCTGTAGGTCATCATCATTTGTATATCACTATTCATTTTTCCTAAACCCATAACAGTACATCTACACCATTAGACATATACAAGTTTTTTTATACTAATCACAAAAAAATGAAATTGACATTTTTCTTACTTGATTTTTCAGTGCTTGAAGCTGTGTTTCATAACTCAGAGCCATTTCATATTTAGTTTTCTGTAAGTCTTCCAATTTCTGTTGAAGAAGTCCCACCTACAGTTAGAACAAGCATTCAAATGTACCTTTTCTGAAGTGTTTTGAGATATGCCATTTTTTTACAAATAATTTTAAAATTTGAAAGAAGACCACTGCTTAAAGTAATTCAGTAACTTAATAATCAAACTGGATACCACAAACCCAGACTGTGTCAACATTAACTGAGGATTTTATAGTAACAAGTCATGATTTAATGATAATAATCTACGAATCTGTCATGAAAGACCATTTATGAAAGCTTTTCTGGGCCCACTGTGTGAATGAACTGCTGTGCCCCATTGTAAAAATTTTCCATGAATGGCTTATAAATCATAACAAAGACTTCCTACTACTTAGGTATAAATTATTGGAAGACACTGTAGACTGATTTGAGCTCCGTAAGTACAGCGCCATTTGAGGTATCTTGAATTACTACTGAGGTGGACAGATACCTGAGAAATATGACAAAGTGCACACATGGCACCTATGCTTTTCTGGGGAGATGGAGGGGCAGCTGGATCTTGACAGAATATGATAAAATATTTCGGGTAACATCTCTATATAGGCAAATAAATTGATGCCTTGAGGATTGGCTACCTGAATTATACTCTTGGCTCCTCTGACCGGAATGACTAAGGGCAAGTTCCTAATTGCTCATTAGGGAGAGTTACACCATTTGCAGCTCACACAAGAATGCCCTTGTGCAAACACCTAAATTAAGCTGTCTTGAACTAGAACTCAATGCTATGCAAGGATTTCTTGCTTCTGAATGAATATTCAGCAGACAAGACTGTGAAGTATGGACAACAACAGGTACATTGGGCTTTCATTTTCGTAGGAAAGTCTAAGTAGTAATACAATTCAATTCTTCACGATGAATAAAATTATCATACAAAGCCAGTATATCATGTAAAATGATAAAAACCAGGTAGAAACAGGAGTTACAAAGACATAGTTTTGTGATCCTTTTTGCACTGTACACTCGTAATTAAAATTTCTGATGAAATGAGAAGTGTTGGCATTTAGAAAAAACATTGAATTATCTTTTTACAGTTACACTGAGAATATTTGATTTAGACTTTAGGAAAACAGAAGAAATGAGATTTTCAATGACATTTTTGCAGTCACTTTTCAGAAGAGAAGCACACTTTAAAACAAAGCACTAAATAATTAGTGACCTTTAAAGGGTGTTTGGCATTTTTACATGATAGAACAAACGGGTCTCCTTATAGAGAATTTAAAGCATACTAATAAGTAACTACCAGAATAAATACTTTCTTTATAGAATGTGATATTCTTAAATACCTCTTGACCTTTTTGATCTAGTTTGCTTTGGGTACTTGCTAATTCTTGATCCTGGATATCCATCTTTGCTTCTAAAGCTCTCATCTTTCTTTCCCATTCCACTTGCTTTCTGTTTACCATGATGTCAATTTGATGCAGTAATTCCTGAAGATCAGCTTCACGTGGAGAAGCTCTAAAATCATAAAAAGAAGAGATTTATTATTTCAAATAAAGGATAAGGGAGAAAACAATGTTTTATTTACATTGCTAAGATTTTATTTTAATTCTGATGGAATTAACCACTTTTCAACATCAGAAAAAAAGAAATGAGAAAGTTAAATGATGCCTTCATTTTCATTCACTGAGTTAGGTGGAACCTCACTTCATCCATCTTAAGTTTTTTTGCATGTTCAACTTTTGACTGTACTGAACTCAAAAAACAGCTCCTTAATGTGGACATGTGTTTGTCAAAGATCTGTTACTTAGTGCTTAAATTGTGCATATCCCTTGCTTTGATATTTATTACAGGAAATTGGAGCAAATTTGTTAGCTTTATAATACCATAATTAAAACTCCACATGATTTTTTAAAAACAAATTCTTTAAAACTTCTTTTACACCACCAAATCTTTGAACTGGTAACATTATCAATGTTAAGCTTGGAAATGCTTTTCGAATACATACATAAATATTAATGCTCTTTTAAAGTTAAAACTGTTAGCAATGCCATTTTGAAATTTAATAAGAATCATAGGATGACAATAAACAAAGTACAAACAAGTAGTACACTGTGATGTACCCAGCTCAGAACAAAACTACCCCTCTCCCAATTGCCTGCAACTCATCCCAAAAGTAGCATTAATGCTGCAGTAAACTTTGGTCCCTTCTGGGTGGAATATAAAATAGGATTTTGCAAACAGAAAGTGAAGTGTTACTGCATCAGGACTACCTTTTCTTTGATACTGCTGTAAGGACCTGCGCCCTTCCAGACTCGTGTAAAGTCATGTGGCAACGCTTTGGTGAAGCACCAGCAATGACTCAGACATCTGATTTTAGCCTTCAGAAATAGGTACTTTCTTAATTGTGCATCACATGATCATCTAAATATTTTTATGCAAGTGCAAAAGCAACTTCTAGCCTAGATCATCAGGTTACCCTTTCAGATCCACCGTGGCTGACACCTTTCTTGCTTAAATTCCACCTGCCTCTTTCAGATCATCCCACAAAAGGCAAATTTTGCAACCCTTGATAGAAAATTTTCTCTCAACAGTTCTTGCATGCTTCTTGAACCTAGAACCACCAAAGGGAGCTGTTAAAAGAAAAATCCTTTCTGAAACAGCTTCTCAGTCTATCTTCTCTTTCTCTGTCTAGTTCCTTACCTAAGTCCTCTAAGTACACTTGCAGCTGCAAAAGGAAATCTCTGTGTGAAACTGCAAATTTACTGCTGCTGCTCTACTACCAAAACTACTCCTTACCATGCCTCTGGTATTGCAAACAGATCTGCAGTTTTCCCCACCTACCAGCATAGGGGTACTACCTGCTGCTGTAACTGTTAGGTGAGTCCACTGAGATTTTTCGAAACAGTGCTAACTAGACAGAAAGAATATGGCCCCTGAGAGTATGGCCAGTCATATGGGATCACAATCATAAGAATTTATTTTGATCACTGGATGTGGAATGCAGTGGTATGTTTCAGTTAATAGGCCATGAGATAAACAAACACACAAAGAAGAAATTTTCTCACAAAGCAAAGAGGTAGGCATGGGATTTTCACTTCTATGGATACAGCATTGCTACTTTGTTGAATACATATATCAAATGGATTCATATATGGAAGTTATGACTTGTACTTAAGCAAGTGGCAGCTATTTTTTTGTTTGTTTATTTTGAAACAGCTCAAAACACTTAAAAGGTATCTCATTTTAATGCAGTGCAATCAAGCTCTTAATCTTTTATTCTCTCTACATAGGTGAAAATAGACATAACTCATATTCTGCTGTTATTAGTAACTATTTATCCTCATGTAAAACTAAATGTTTCTGAATTTAGACAAACCAAAATCCAGATCAAAAGCTTTACCAACTGCAGGCATTCATCACAGATGATTTTTGCACTATTTAGTCCTTTCTAGCTCAATCTAGCTCAATTTTGCTTTGGAGTTATGCACAGCTCTGTATTTTTCTGATTGTTTCCTAGTAGAGAGTAAAATTCTTACTGTCCATACATTTTGGAATAAAGCTGTAATTTAGAAACTGACATTTTAATAAATGTCTTAACTGTCTCTCTCGACTTCATACCTTCTTCCTTTATTTTTCATGTTTGCTCTCAAAAAGGAAAATAAGCATGGCCATATTCATGCAAACACAAGTAAAACATATGCAGTTAACAAATATTTCCATCATACATTCATGAGTGTTTGGTGTTTAATCCAGCTTCTAGAGCTATTATTAATTAACTTTATCATTGCAAATCTTGCTTTAAAAATACAAAATTTATAAACCGGTTGTGAATAGTCCATTAGTATTTTCTACACCAAAGGTCCATTATAAGAACTACAACTAGTTCATTCAACAATTGTTAGTCATACAGCAGCATACAAATCTCTGGCTGGAATATTTGTGATTTATGAGTCTTTGCAGCTGGAATGTAATTGTCATGGTTTCCACCACCATTACTCAGCCATCTTCCCAAATTTTAATGCTACTCCATTATCTCTGGAATATTGTCAGCACAGACTGACATGAATTCTCCTTTCATTGGTCATGTATCTAAAGCTACTCTTCCAGATTCTTTGTATAGTTAATGGAAATAAATAACTACCAAGAATTCTGGTTTATGATGGGGCAAATCACTTTAGATTCATCTGCAACAGCCAAATTTCATATATGCCCATTAAAACAAAGGCAAGGCAGAATCCGAGTTCTTGAAATAGGCTTCTGACTTGTAAAAACAGTATCCAAAGAATGGCAACATTCTGATTTTTTTTAAATTCAAGTTTTTATATAGCTACATTTGCCAATCATACCACTAACAAAAAGAATGCCCTTCAAAGCAAAAAAAAAAAGTAAGGGCCACATTGCTCAGAATATATTTTACTGCAGCAATTTTTATCTATCATGGAAAGTGCATGCATTATTCTTCCACACAACAGAGCCACTTTCGAATCCTATTAAAAACTTTCTTGGGGCAGAATAAGGTGTGTTAGATTATGCCTTTTTAAGAAATACTTTTACACTTAATGTACTTTGTACTATCTTGAACTTGGTAATAATGAGAGAAGAAAATAGTTTATTTGAAAAATAGGTAATAAGTTTATGTGCAAATTATGGTAGACAAATATTCCCTTTAACTCATTATATGGGGAGAACTTCCTGTATTTCTGTGTTCCTTGAAGAGGCTGGATGGGATGATGTACTACATCAAATCTCACTCATGTTTTCACTTCTTTAGAAAGACTTTATGGGGTACTAATATTTTTTTTACATTAATATTAAAAGCACTAAATCTGGATTTCGTAAAAAGAAAGAGGATGTGTTGTGATGAAAAGTGCACTTCCCACTGAGGGAGAACAATTGTAGTTTTTATCTCTGCAAAATAAAACTAGGGCTTTAGCAATTAATAGCCTTGTTTTTAAGATGTTTGATGTTTTATGAGCTATGATATATAAGTTTATACTGCTGTAGCCTAGCAACGTCAACTATTTTTTAAAACAGTTTGAAATAACATTTCTTAACATCTTAATAAAACCCTACATTGCTTTCATTTACTCCTTTATGTTAGACATGAATATTTAAAAAATTTAAATAACAGAAATAGTGAGTAGTGTATTAGCTAAAGCAGTAAGATGTATTGTCTTAATCATCAGTAACTTCTCCAGTTTGCATAGAAAGCATAAGAAATTGAGAATCAAGTTTGCTTCTAAAATGATTAATATTTTGTGTTTCAGATTTTTAATAAATGTACATAATTCAATTTCATCACATACTCAACTCCCAAAACAGTAAGTCATTACTTACTTAGCGACAGCTTGTTCCTGGAACACTTCTAAGTCCTTCTCCATAATACTGATCGTTGTTTTAACCTGTTAAAACACCAAAAATCAAATAACTCAGATTCTTAAATGTATGCATTTACACAGCCAAGTAGTGCACACTGGATAATTCCAATCTTTCCTTTCAATTTCTGTTATTCTTCCATTGCAAACAACAAGGACAGGGGAATGCAGCCCTAATTACAGGCTGAAACTGGTGAGACAAAAACTTCTGGAGCAAGCTCAGCACCGTGACAGCAGCTCTTGCACTTGGTGCAGCACTTAGATACTACAGGTATTGCTAGCCAGAACACAGCCCTGGATTTTCATGACGAAGTTTGTTTCGGATCATTCCCTGTTGTGTGATGTCAATGATTTGCGAAGACACTCTGAAACATGTAAAGTTAAATATGCCATAGATCCGTGGCTGCATCCATCAAACATTTCTCATTCCACAGTTAACCTACACCGGGGCTATAATTGTGCTCGAACACAATTTTTGACTCCCTTGCTTGGCACATGTGGTCACAGCCCTCAAGTACCTCGGCAGAAAGACCAGAACAAGGCTGTTACTGGGACCAGTTCTGGGTCCTGCAGGACACACGAATGTGGGGACCAAGCCTGCCTGCATGCAAGAACGGGAACCAGCCACATTATGGATGATGGGGTAGCATCAAACAGCCCTAATTCCTCATGGGGGCGAGCAGCGGCACAGGTACCAGTACACACAGATGTGCAGACACTGCCACATGTCACTGCAGCGCTGGCTCCACAGGGACCAGGCACCTGAGGTGACACTGCCGCAGGACCAGCATCCTTGCCACCACAGGAGACCTAAAGGTGACACAGGCACAGGGACAGCCATGGCTGTGCCGGGCACCTCAGGAGACCGGGGCACCGACAGCATTCCCTGGACCCCCGCGGCCGCCCCTTCTCCTCCCCTCCCGTTACCTGCCGTGTTCCCCCCTCCGCTCGCCCTGCAGCCCGTATCGCTAGGGGCGCGCTGCGATGCCCCGCCCGGCCCCGCCGGCTCCCGCCGCAGCTCCCGCCCGTCCCGCCGCTCCCCGCGCCCGCTCCCATCGCCGCGGCAACGGGACGGCGGCGGGCGAGGCGGGCACGGGCAGGGACAGCGACAGGGCAGGGGCAGGGACACGGCAGAGGCAGGGACAAGCGCAGGGACAGTGCAGGGACAGGGAGAGGGAAGACTCCGGCTCCAGGCGCCCAGGGCATCTCTGGGTTGGACTTGGTGATCTCTAAGGTCTCTTCCAACCTTGCTGGTACCGTGACACCGTGGTTCTGTGATCCCAGTAGCGCTCCCGGTGTCTTTCGTAGAGCCCCGTGTCCCTCCGGTAGCCGCTCATCGATCTGAAGGATGCTGGGGTGAATCTCACTACAGGAAATACCACTCGGGGTAAACTTTTCCTGTAACATAATTTAAGAAGTCGGTAGGCAAGGTGGTTTGTGGGGTTTTTTCCTTTTCCTTCCTGCCCTCCCCCTCCCCAATTATTAGTAGATATTAAAAGGGTGAACGTTATCTTTTCCTTTCTGCAATGACTAGCCATGCTTTTGTAAAACAGCTTCAAATAATGTTCAGATTATTTTGCAAACAACCTCGTCCCGATGACACTTCTCTTTACACTCTTGTGCCCTTCAGTCTCTCTTATTCAACAACAAAATGCTTTTAGGAATCACAGATATTTCAGCTTTTTACAGTAATAATTTAGGCTTTTTAGATCTCTTCAAACACCAGCTTTTGTTCTTCTACCAGGATGGTACTATTCACTTTGTATTTATTGTCCCAAAACTGCATGGAGCATTTTCAAGAGCTGCTAGTCTATTTCAGTACACTAAATTTCAAGTTTGGCTTTATTTAACATAGTATGTTTACTGAAATAAGGCAAAACAACAACATTTTTAATACCAGTTTTAAGGAATAACTTAATTTAATTTGGTTCCTACCTAATGTGCTATGGCAGATGGTTTTCATGTCAGCAGAAATAATGCTTCAAGCTATGAAATATGATTTTTTTTTAATTGAGAGACTAAAATAAAATTTTATGCAGAGTTTCAGGAAAGTCATAGAGTTGTTAGGGTTGGAAGTGACCTTTGGAGATGATCTAGTCCAACCTCTCCGCCAAAATGGGATCACCTGGAGTAGGTGACACAGGAGTTCCCTGATAAAATTTTCTTACTCCCTCTAGAAAATAACTGGCAATTTTCCCTTATAAGCTTTCTGAAAGATTACTAATAATGTCTTTATTTTTGATTTACACTTTTTTCATGGCTGGGTTTCATTTCAGGAGTATTCCAGGAACACTTCTCTGTGGTGACCAATGAGAGGACCAGAAGGAATGGCCTGAAGTTGTGTCAGGGGAGGTTTAGGTTGGATATTAGGAAAAGATTCTTCACCCAGGGGATGGTTGGGAACTGGAACAGGCTTCCCAGGGAAGTGGTTACAGCACCAAGTCTGACAGAGTTAAAGAAGGATTTGGACAATGCTGTCAAGCACATGGTGTGACTCTTGGGAATGGTGCAAGGCCAGGAGTTGGCCTCATGATCCATGTGAGTACTTTCCAGCTCAGGACATTCTGTGATTATTGGTCAGGCAGCAGCAGCTGCTGGGTGAGGGCTGCTGGGTGGGTACAGAGCTGAGGGCAGTGGGGAGGTGAAGGTCTCTGCTGTCCCCAACACAGCCCTGTCCCACAGCTCTCAGCCATAAGAGCAGAGTGGGGACAGAGACAGTGACTGGGCCCCACCAAGGCAAAGGGATGGCCATCTCAGCACAGCCCATGGTGTCAGGCAGATCTGAGCAAACTGCAGAAGACAAGTCAGCAAAGTTAGAAGCAGCACATTGCAGTGCTGAGCACAGTAGATTAGGGCAGGTACACAACAGAGTGTGAACAAAAGTCAAGCAAGTCAAGCAAAACACGGATATATTTATAAAAAACAAAGGGAACTAGACGTTAGCTAGGAAAATGCCTTACAGAGGGACCTAGAGAGTTTGGAACATTGGGCAGTGATTAATAAGATGAAGTTTAACAAGGGGAAATGCTGGATTCTGTACCTTGGATAGTGAGAGTTTGGTACATTTCTAATACTAGAGCAATAATACACAATTTAACATAGCATGTTTTTAGAGCAGAATAAAAACGGTAGTGTTAGAAGAGTAGCATAATTGAGATGTAATTTAAGTGATAAATTTTTATATACCTACTAGTTATCCTTCATAGATATTCGTCACTTGAATTCTTCAAGTTATGTTTGTTTTATAGTATGATATGTAGTGCCAGATAAAAGCTAAGTGCCTTTGTGTATTTAACTTTAAATACAGTCTGCATTTACAGGACATATTCACACCTTACTTTGCAATCTCAGATGACAGATTTGATTGAACATTTTGTTGCAGTAAGCTCAGTGTTGCTCTCATAAGAAACACTCATTTCTTTAGCATATAAACCAGATGGGTTTAGTGATATTTATGTGATAGACTCATAGCAGCTCTAAAAGGGTTTATTAATTAAATTCTGTATGTTAGTTTGAATGTTTATGAACATACCAACTTAATTTACAGAAAGGAAAAGGAATAGCTCAGTATAAGCCATCCATCCACAACTATGCAGAAGTCACTGAGAGATAAATAAATCTATGCAAAAAAAAATCTTTAAGACATAAGCAATAACAGAAGAATGACATTTTAAAAAGAACTTTTGCAAGAGGGATTTCTGCTTGTGAAAATTAGACAGGCATAAAATATACATGAAGATTCTGGAAGTGACTAACTAATGTATTGGCAGGAGTTGATAGATCCTGACATAATACAGACATAGAGGAAGAGTACTGTTTCTAAATATTTTGTTTCTAGTTTAAATTGAAACTACTCTTTTCTTAAACAGCTTAAGAAATCACTGAAGGGAAGAACAGAAGGAGTTTGGATTTAGTGGGATTTGCCAAGTAAACCAATTGAGATGTTATACTGTAGGCTGGAACCTAGTCTAAAAGTGGAGAATTGAAAGAATTTATACTATAAGTGGAAACCTGAAATTTAAAGGTGCCTGTTTTTGTGACAATTAGAAGTTAGTCTTTCTGTGTCAGTCTCTAAGGATGACAAAAATCATAGAATCATTTAGGTTGAAAATCTTAAAGACGATTGGGTCCAAGTTCTAACCCAGCACTGTCAAGTCCACCACTAAACCATGTCCCTAAGTATCGTGTCTACACATCTCTTAAATACCTCCAGGGATGGTGACTTCACCATTTCCTTGGGAAGCCTGTTGCAGTCTTTGACAACTCTTTCTGTAAAGACATTTTGCCTAATATCAAGCCTAAATGTCTCCTGGTTCAACTTAAGGCCATTTCCTCTCATCCTATTGCTTGTTACCTGGGAAAAGAGACTGACCCACACCTTTCAGGTAGTTACACAGAGCAATAAGGTTTTCCCTGAACCCCCTTTTCTCCAGGCTAAACATCCCCTGCTCCTTCAGCAATTCCCCATCAGACTTGTGCTCCTTTGCCAGCTCTGTTGCCCTTCTCTGCACACACTCCAGCACCAAAATGTCATTCTTGTAGGAAGAGGCCCAAAACTGAGCACAGAATTCGAGGTGTGGCCTCAGCAATGCTGAGTACAGGGGGACAATCACTGCCCTGGTCCTGCTGCCACACTATTGCTGATACAGGCCAGGATGCCATAATGTTAGATATTGTGGGCTAAAAAGAACAATCCTGGTTTTAAATCTTGCTGCTTATGTTTCTCTGGAAACTCATAATAATGTTTAGCATTACTGCAAGATGTTTTAGTATGGCATAGTCTTTCCTTTGTAGTTGTTGCTACCGAAGCATAAAAATTTTGTTTTACAGCATGAGGATGATTTCTATTGCTCTATAGACCAGAATATTTCTTGCTTAACTTGGTTTGACTTATAAAATGAGATAGTCTGTTGTCTGCAATAAAAAAAAGACTCTGTTAAACTTCAGATTGTGCATTCAATCTCTTGCTGGATATCCTGCTACAGTTGCTGGAGCTGCTATATTGTGCCACACTAACATAAGGATTTATTAAAAATTATCCTGGTTAGAATAGGCAAGTTATAGAAAAAAATATAAGCTGTTTAGAAGCATAAATTTGACTTTGTACCATCTGAAGGGATTACAAGAAACAAATTGTGCTTTGTTTTCATCTTGAATTTAAATTATTTTATTATACATCCACAGTTCTAATTTTCAATAGTACAAAATGTGCTAACAACTGGAGAAGCTGCTTATGGTCACGTTGAAATTTGATGACTGAAGTGTGGTTAATTGGGAGTTTTGTAATTTTGCATAGATTTAAGATTTTCTTTTGGAATCAAACACATTAGTGAATATTCTGTTGAAATAACTCGCAGAGAAATAATTAACAGTGCTGACATTTAAGTTGTGATTCGGGGTTTCAGAGTTAGCAACTGAGGAGATGCCATGGGAGTTCACATTGCTCACTTGCATAAGAATGTATTCATATAGAATTCAACACTATATTGGTTATATTAAGATGGTATTTTCAGGTTTTGCTTGGGTGATCAGCTACTGTGTTCTAACTAACTTTATTTCTTTTATCCTTGGGTTCACTGTTTAGTTTTTTAATGATCTGAATGTTGTTATTTTTAGAATTAATGTTGGGGCACACTGGCAGAGCAATAAAGAAGTATTGCTGTATTGTCTTTTACAGAAATTCATTAGGAGGCCTGAGCTATTTGGCTTGTCTGGCAAAGTTAAATCCTCATTTACCTTGACTGTACAGAGGTATTGGGTCAGTCAGGCTGGGGACTCAGAGGCACAAGGGATATTGGCTGTCACTCTCTTGCTTTTCTCTAGAAACAGAAAACTAGCATCCAAACTTAACCTTCTGACTTTGAGAGTAGTAATTGTGTTTTGAGTGCAAATTACAGTAACACAACATTTGCTTGGTGTCTTTGCCTTCTGCAGACATTTGCTCTGAGCATTTACATGCTCAAGGCAGAGTTTGGGCTGAGCAAGTACAGCACCGACTTGAACATCAGATTCTGCTTAACAGTTAGCATCTCACAGTGATGAAACTTCAATTGGCATGAGTGCTCCTTGCAAGGCCAACTTCATCCAGATACATAACAGCAACAGCAGCAATGGAAACTGCCTCAGCTTGCTGGTAAAAGCAAAAGCAAGCAAAGCTTTCCTATGGAATTTGAGCTAACAGATATACTCTACGTTTTCTACAAGCTGAAAAAGAGGGTTGAGGGTGCTCTCTCATTCTTCATCAGAGTAGTCAGATTACTTCTAAGGATGGAGCCTTAGTCCTTGACTTTCCCTCCCAGCCTGGACATGACCACCTCATAAGACTATATTGCAACTTTATTGCAGGCATCACTAATTATTACACTGTAAACACTATTCCATCGTCCAAAAGGTTAACTGGTTACACAGATAAAAGCCATGGTCAGTTTATTTATTATTTAGGGTAGTTGATTAAATTAGTGGGGAAAAAAGTGCAGGACTTATTGGGAAAGACACAGACACACGCATACGCAAACACACACAAACACAAATGTGCAGTCTGAATTACACTTGTTTTGGATGTTTGACTGGCCAGGGCAAAAAGATTCTCGAAGAAGTATTCTTGAAATATTCAATCTCCCAACTCAGGAGGTGCAGCAAGCAAACTACGACAGCTGACTCAGGCCTTTACTCTTTCATGGCTTTGGGATAGCTTGGCTAAGTTTCTGCTGGACATTTCTGGGCCATAAGGCAGAGTTCTCCTCAAAGAGGCTGCTCTTGTTGACCTCTCTGGCTCAACTTGACTGAGCCAACATGGGATGGAGGGCTGTGCTTTTCCTCACTGGCACATTCAAACCTGCTACTTGCTGGTTCCAACCTGACCCTAATCAGGTCTTAAGACAAAGCAATGAAGATACCAGCAGCAAAGTGTATATCCAGGGAATAGTTTTCTGATATTGTTGAATTTTATGTTTTTTCTATGAATAACTGACCAGGGTTTGAGCCTATTTTTCATAAAAGATAACAGGAAACATCACTGTTGAATTTTGTGAACTTCAACCTCTGAGAGGTCACCCTTTCCATTGCTCTTTCTAGGAAGCGGCAATTAGATACGTTTTCTTCTGTTGTTGTTGTTGTGTGCATACCATTGATGTAAAGTGTTGACAAGAAAGTAAGAAAGAAGTCATCCCTGTTTTTATTTATGTCCTGGCCTTTGAGCAATGACATCTATTTTCTCCCTGCTTCCTCCTGCCTGAAACACAAGCTCTGAGAATGAAGGTGGTCCTGTTGCAGTCCATTACAGACATCACCATAGTGTGTGAGAAACACCATAATTAAGGGAAGAGCTGAGTGAGGCTGAGGAAGGACTAGGTAGATAAAGAAGACATAGATACAAAGCACATGTGGAAGGGAATTGGGGGAACAGTACTTTGCTATAAAGTAAGAGGAATGAGATTCTGCCAGTAAGGACCTAAATCACTTTTGTATATTTGGAGCTGTTTGGGTTGCTAGTTACTCGCTGTACACACACAGATGCTGAGCAAAGAAACACTGAAAAGAGAAATTGTATCCGTAATACAACATTTATGTTTTTTGGCTCAATTTTATGATGTACTTGTGATTGTTGAGTCCATCCTGCATAAACATACAATGCCTTTCATGGCCCCCTTGCTGCTGCAGCAGGAAAGGATTGCAGGTCATCTGAAACAGAAGACTGAACAAATACAAAATAGAGAATCAATCTTCCTTTCAAATTTTTGCAACAGGAGTGAAGAAGAAAGTTTGAATGGAATTTCCAGAATCACATTAGCTGCTCTCAGAATGTTGCACTAAACCCAGATGTACTGTGGACAAAAGTCTGCAGAGAAAATCCCGATTCATTGAGAAATTGTTTTCTGAATAACTAAGGAACACGGTTATTACTAGTTACTTACTGCCATTTTTTAAATAACATGGTTATTATCTTGTTATTAAATAACATGGCTATTTAGTAATTTTACAGCCATCATGAAATCGTCCTGTAGTGATCCTTTCATGATCTTGACTATTCCTCCTCTGCCTTTAAACTATTCCAGTTCCATCTCTTTAAAATATTTCATATCCTTTGCAGCTATCTTGCACCCTTTAGTTTATGAACATTCAGATAAAAAAATCTACCTTTCACTGGAAATGCTGTATTCTGCATTCTCTGCCATCTCAGGAAAGGCTCCATTTTTGTTCCCTTTCTGGTGCTGCTTACTTTTCAAATTCAATTATTGAATAATTAAATTATTGACGTTTAAGGCTGTCTAATCATGCACCATAAGCACAGGGATTTGTGTATGAGATCAGTTCCCAAAAAGTCAATCTGTGATTGAGTGAATATCCTTCTCTTTATGAATAGTTTGCCAATGTCCTAGGATCCTCTGGGACAAAGGCAGCTGCATACATATAAGGTGATATTAGCATTTTCCATCTTATCAGAGAAAGTCCACAGCTGGGGAGATATTAAAACTATATTTTCAGCTCTCCACATTCTCAGTAGGTTAAACTGGAAAACCAAATATAAAATTGTGGACTAAAAATAGCTTCCCTCCCTTGATTCACAGTATCATAAAGAACCTCCTACGTTACCTACTTCTCTCAAATTCATGATGATCTTTAAAGGCAAATTCTAATAATCTTTATATCCAGTCTAGATTTTATTGCCTGAAATACTCTTCTAGAGGTTTCCTTCAACAGGCAGGTAGAGTTCACGGATGTGATTTTTGGGCCTTTATCCAAGATTTTCTTAGTTTCATTTCTCTGACCCAAAAAGTTCTTCTTCCTACATAGTGTATAGACCAGTGAAATAGGGCCAGACAAACTTACATTGTAGTAACGTTTCTGAAATATTTCATGCTTCCTGCCAAAACCATGGCCTTACATCAGTGTAACTCTTAGTAGGATAATCAGTCACCTAAAGTATCTGAGGATGCTTGAAAGCAGGGATTTTAGGCCTTCTTATATATGATTACTGCAAATAAAGAAACTGTCTAGGCCAAATTTATACACATAACTTTTAACAAACAGAGAAGAAGGGTGGTTCTTTGAACTCATGAGTTCTTGACTCAACCCTGACCGTTTTCAAAGGCTTCATTCACTTTTCACCAAACTGTTTGGATTCATTTCCAGATACCCAAAACTGATATAATATTAGTTATACTCTCATTAGTTTATCTGTTCTTTGGCTGACTATTTCCTGTTTATTGTGCATGAAATATGTAGGAAACAGTCCTGGCTTGGTTAGCAAGTCCTCCCATCCAATAATTGTCTTGGCTGGGATTCAATAACTCAGTGGCCATGACATTAATTACTCATATACATCCTTCATTCATAGATTGTCCTTCTTACTCACTTCAGCAAAAGTAGTTAAATGCAATTTCATCTTGTGTGACAAAGGAAGATACATCTCAGCCAAACTTAACATTTCTGTTAATAAGCAGTAATGGGAAGGCATTCTGCATTCTCACCCTGCTTTCCAGTGTGTTCCAACACATTTCATTGCTCATTTTACAAAATGACTGCTAGAATTGCATAGAAATAGAAGGGTTGCATTCAAATTTTCAGAATCAGTGGGATATTGGAAGTTTTTACATGGCCTTTAATCACTACCATATCTGAAAATTATATTTCTAATATACTTTTCAATTTATTTATTTAAATAGCAGTATATTTGTTTAGAAACATTATAAATGCCTTTGTTGCAGTTTAGGGTCTTTGTGCTAAAAAATCAGCCAGTTTTTGACCATTTAAGATTAAGCTGCTTTGATGATTCTTGTGATAGGGGGTAAAAGATTTTTCCCACTGAATTTTCTGCCGGAAAAAATTCCACAGATCAAAGCATCAACTGACATGCTAATAAAGATTATGTTCTCCATACATTTTTTCAAATCTTGGGAAAAAAAAAGATTGCGTTCTTTTGAGGTGTTGAATTCTTTATCAGTGCACAGAGAGTAACCATATTTGCAAAATTACAGAGTGCTTTCTAAACAGATTCACAACATTCCTGTCCTTTCCTTAAGTTTTGGGAAGTGAATGTTACCCTTCTTTTTTTTTTAATTTTTATTCAAGAGCACTTCCAAGCCACATGGTTAGTCATCTGTTACTGCCAAATGGAGCCAAATCTGGGAACGTTTCTGGTTTTGCCTCTTGCATCTTTTCAGGGTCCAATAAGTTATTTTTCATAGTTACAAAACTTGACATGTGTTGTTGTACAAATAGTGGATTTGGAAATATCTTCTCTCATTTTTAGTGTGTACTCAGGCTTATAACTCTGCATCCTTCTCACTGGAAAGTCAGTTATTGTTGGGATGTGTTTGGTGTGTGCATAGTTGTGTAAGGCATAGTATCCATACTTGGTCTAATGCAGAGTGAAGCAGCCTAAGATGAAATCTCTGAACTGAGAAGATTTTGCTCACCTACGTGTGAAAAATTCCTAAAGGAATCACTGTTCAAATGAGAATACGCTGTTTCTGTATTAAGCAGTTTCCTGTTACAACTTCTTTTTGATATCTTTCATTTTACATATATAACCTCTGCACTACTAGCTTCAGTAAAGACAGATGGCTTCTTGACACGAAGGATTTTCTTTTTAATTTTTTTTGCCTGTTACTTTGAAAGATTTTTCCCAGGCCTTATCATCCTTTGTACTTCAATATCCCTTTGCAATGAGATACTTGAAAAAATAATTTTGTAGCTCAATAATAATTTTGTTTACCTAAGGGCAAGCATAGATTTTAATACTGTTTTGTAGTCCTTTGTAGCCAATTGTGTGAACATTTTTTATTTTAGTCAGGTGATATTCAATTGCACTATTTTAATTCCATTAAATATTTTTTCTATAGCAGTAGATTCCTGGTGCTGAGTTGTATTATAGACTTTTTAGCAAGTTATTGTCTATCAGTTGGTTCATAGTATGTCAGCAGTTTCATAGTAATTTCACATTTTTGTGTTATTGATATGCAAACAAATGGGAAGTATTTTAAGCTGATTTAGCTCTCAATTAAGGAAGCTTCTGTTAAGAGACTCCTCACACAGAGATTTTATAATTTAAGGGGACGAATCACAGAATCATAAAATAATTTGCAATGAAAGGGAACTTTAAAGGTCATATAGTCCAACCTCCCTGAAAGAGCAGGTATATCTTAAACAAAATGAAGATACAGGTGGCGAACAAGGGAGGAAGAAAAAAGATTGCAGTGATAATAGGCATGCTGTGTATTCCATGATTTTTTGAACTGCCTCTTTGAACCCAAGATAAGTGATATGTAAGAAGTGAAGAAAAATACAGACAAGGTATGAAATTTTTTCACTTACCTTATATAAATTTCATAATATAAGTGTTCCATAAAAACATATTTGATATATATGTGTTTAAGTTACCCATACCTTTAAAGATACAATTAACATAAGTATCTATATGTCATTTAGGTATGAAACAGACTTCTCAAAATCTGGTTAAAAATCATGCTGCTTTTCTATGACTTTTGGTCAAATGAAGTTAATCAAAGTCTCAAGACCTATAAGCTCTACATAGTACTTGCCTACAGCTGAAATTTTTGACTTTTTGTCCTTTGACAGTACATGAGGAGAAACTAGCGTTTCTAGGCCCAGTTCAGCTCTTCCTAATTTATATAATTAAATGAGGTTGTTGAATCTTGCCTTCAGAGTCCCTCTTTCTGTCCAGGGACTAGAAAGGAAAGTAATGATGCCTAGTTTGCATATAAAACTGTACACTAGCTGTCTAAAGCTGAGTGAGCTGAATCTTAAACTCAGGAATCTCTGATACCAATGTGATACTTTTCACCATTTAAAGAAATCAGAATAGCAGAAAATGCACAAGCAGTTTGAATATATAGTCCTATTACTTAATGTGACATTTCTTCCTTTAAAAATGTTGCTGCTAATGAAATGATATAGAGAAGCTTGTCAAAGCAATGTCTCAGAAAGTGAAAGATACTATTTAATAGAATTTTGATTTCTTGACTTGTTTTCTTCTTTTTAAAAGACTGCTTTTTGAATACAGTTTTGAGTGCGGGGGAGGGGGAAGTAAGTACTTAACTCCTGTTTGAAAGGTAACTATGTGACATTTCTAAGAGTAGTTATTCAAGTGTTGTTTATTTGGTTTAACTGTAGAGCACTGTAACCTCTCAGAGACCCCCAAAGCCAGATGATTATTGATGATTAAATAATTCTGCCCTAATCTGTAGGTTCTTTTTTAAGAATCCATATATTACACGAGTATTTTTCCAACATCTTGAACAATCACTGTCTTCTACAATTCTGTGGATTAACTTTTACTTTTGGCATGAAGTTAATGTGGGTATATGCTGATTTCTCAGGTGATTTTTCCTCTGTCATTGCTATGCTTTGGAGCTTTGTATTATTTTTTGAAGTTCTGTAAGTACTAATAATGCAATGGTATGAGCTCTTAAATGATTTCTTTCTCATCTGGATGTGTTCCTCTGCCATGATTATTTTCCTTTACACTTCATATATGTTAGCAGATATTTCTGTTATGATGTCTATTATAGTACCAGACATCAGTATTTAGGCTGCCTTTTTCTGCTCGTCCTCAGCAAACAGAACAGAACAGATTTTTTCTCTTCGGGAAATGAGAGAAAAAGATCGTTTTAGTCTTCTGATTTATGGCCTCTACAGATCCATGGTTTAGCCAGATGTTCCAGCATGCAACGACTCCCCTGAAGCTCATGCACAAACGTTTCATTCGTTTTCTATCCAGAAAGAGTGACTGGCTTTATAATACTCTTTCACTGAGGCAGGAGTGTTACAAGGAGACAGCTGTGTATCTTGTGTACAGTAAGTTATGAATACTTTTAGATATGTAATATTTTAGAGAATTTTTCCTGAAATATATTTTCACCTTGAAAGTCTATGATTTTTTTTGCATAAATTTTATTTTTATTATTTCTTTTTTTTTTTTTTTCCCCTAGCTCTTTTTCACCTAGTCTCCTCCATGCTATGCTTATTTATCTGGATCGTAGTGACTCCTACAGCATATACACGGGATCTGGAGCCTCATTTATAAGATGCTGCACAGAGATCCCTGTCCTAAAATTTAAATCAAGAAACAGAGAAAAAAAACAGAAGGGATGGGCTATATTCTTAGTTCAAAATTCGTATTTTTTTCATATTGCTTATATATGACTAACATCATAATAGGTATGATATATTAAAAATGTATACTTTTTTAGAAGACTGTTCAACCTGATCATATTAATTTGTCAGATACCATTAGAAATCTTGTGCTTCAATAATATTAAGTTCAGTAAGCTTTGAATTTTCTTACAGCTTTCTTAATGAGAAAGCAGGGCTTTTAAAAGAGTGAATTTTTATTTCCTTTGATTTCAGTCTGTTATCTTTCCACACAATAATATATTCTAATGTAATTCAAAATGACTGATACTCATAATTCTACAGAGGCTTTTGAGCTACATACTGTTTCTGTAGAAACACTGTGCTTTCTTTCAGTCCTTTGTGATGCTAGGTTTTCTGTAATACCAAATTACTATTTCATTTCTTGAGAATGAGGCATTCAGCATGTTTTGCTATGTCTTAATTTATGAACACTGTCACTTTTGGAAAAATTAGTTGACTTTTCGTTGCTGTTTTGTCATAGAATCACAGAACTGTTTAGGTTGGAAATGACCTCTTTAGGTCAAATCCAATGCCACTGTTCAGGGTGAGTGAAAGCAGATGGAATTTCAAGGTTTTAAATTTCTGTCCATTATCTACTTGTCTCAGTGGGCATTAGTTTGAAGAGTGTGCCTGCCTCTTCCTTATTCCGTCCCATCAGGTATACATTGATGAGATCTCCCTGAGGCATCTCTTCTCCATGCTGAACAGCCTCATCTTTCTCAGCCTCTCCTGGTATGAAACAAGTTCCAGTCCCTTAATCACCTTTGTGGCCCTGCTCTGGATTCATTCCAGTAAATCCGTATCTGTCTTGTACTGGGAAGTGCTGGACTCAATATTCTAGCTGGAGCCTCACCAGCCCTGAGTAGAGACCCTTAACCTGCTGGCAGCACTTTTCCTAAAGCAGCCCAGGAAGGTGCTGACTTTTTTTGCCACAACAACAGATTTCCTGTGTCATGGTCCTTGTCTGCCTCGTCAGCTGTTTTCCAGTCTGTCAGCCCCCCGTGTTCTGTACCCCAGCATGTACTGGTGCACGGCATTATTCCTCCCCAGGGGCAGGACTTTGCTTTTCCCTCTTTTGAACTTCATCTATATTTGAACTGGAACCTGGCTTTACCAGAGTGTGTGCCTGGTTTTAGTCCAATTCCTGTGTCTTTCAGGAAACAGAAAGCCAAATGCTGGACTTTGGTAGTAATAGTGTAAGATGTTTCTTGTATCAAAATCTTGAGATTAGAAAACTTTAGAAAAAAACAGATTTAATAAACTGATTTTACCCTTTTAATTCTAGAGGATCTCTGCTAAGGTGCCCTTTCTATCACTTTTATTGGAGCTTGATTCTTCTACTGGATGTAGAAGAATTCAAAATTAAAGAGACTAGAGGGGAAAAGTAAAGAGAGATGGATTCTGCAGACTGATAAGAAGAGGACCTGCTTCGATGAGAGAGGAAAGGAGTCTTGCATCCTGATCCTCATTGTCTGTCTGTATATTTTATGATTTGAAGACTAAATGTCTTTCAAAAACCTTCTGGATTACAGAGCCTGCAATATAAGTATACTCATAAAAAGAAGAGACAGTCTAATGGTACAGTGCAGTCTACATAGGTGAGCTAGAGAAAGGCTTGAAAGAAAATCACAGCTAATGAGTATCATGGTTACCTGGTACCTGCTAGGTTTAACTCCTGTTTTATCCAGAAAGGCTGTCTGAATTTCTTCTTCTTACTTGGGGAAAGTGTAGAAATTATAGGCAAACTTGTCTGAATGTGTGGGGAATATTTCTTCATTACAAGTCATTAGTCTTTCTAGTCTATATTGCCACCCAGCTGTGATCAAAGAAACTAGGATATTACAGGGCTTGAATATTTTGCTTGTGTTCAAGAAACAGATTACAGAGTATGTTTTATTTGCAGCAGGAGTGTAGTGGGTTGAAAAGGGGGGGGGG